>SKCR01011805.1:0-52562 GCA_019454045.1 Zanthoxylum bungeanum | reverse complement strand
CTCGTTTGGAGGCACTACCTTTTTAAGTCACGAAAGTCACGAGAAACGGACGTCGGAAGGGGAAATTCAGAATAAACAAGGTTCACTGTTTTCGTTCGTGCTGTGTTCGTTAATTCGTTCGAACTCCAAACAGATTGCGGGCGTTCGTGCCGCGTTCGAGGAGGCGTTCGAACGTTGTCGGTAATTCTGGTTTTGCTGCTATCCTCACATTAAGCCCAATTCGCCCAAACCTTGGCCCACACCCCAAGCCCACTTAAAACACATATTTAACACATGGTGAAATCAAAACAAATCTAAAAATCACATACCAAATTAAAAAGATGTCATGTCTTATTAAATCAATCAACCAATTATATTCCCAATCAAATATGTATTATTCCTAACTTAAAATATTGTATTCCTAAACCAAACCAATCAAATATTCAACCTTCCTAATCTAAACCAAATTTGTCCCCCATCAATCTAATCCTTTCCTTGTTGAATACCAAATCAAATCCTCCTCTTAATGCCAAAATCCCTTCCTTGTGAGACAATGAGTAACCCTAGCTCTCTTCTATATAAACATGCACTAACCTAGCCACCTGGACTCTCCACTCTCTCTAGTGCACGCCCATTACAAGAAAAGAAGCAAAGAATTTCCAACCCTTTTCCCCTAGCTCATTCATACAAGAAAAAGCCTCCCCTAGCTCATACACTTAATATACACACAACTCACACAAATCACAACACACCAAGAGCTCTAGCCACTCACGGCAATAACAAGAAGAAAAATAGAAATAATCCCCTTCATCTCCCCCACTCCACAACCGAAAATAGCAGCCCTTACACCCCCTAAAACACGCATACAGCAGCCCTAAACACACACATAAAACAGCCCCCGAACCACACCATAACATCACCAAAAAGAACACCCAAAACAGTCCATCAAGAACATCAAAACTGCCAAAAAAAAACAGTAATTAAAATACAGCAGCAAAACAGTAGCAACGGCAGCGAATCGGAGTCAAAGTAGCAGCAAAAGACGGAGAACGACGACTCAAAACAGTAAGACAACGAACGAGAACAGTGAACCAGTGAACCGGAAGAGTTGCGGAGCATCCACCCTTCCGACGATCGTGTACCGTACATCCGAGAGGTGATTTAAAAGGTTAGACCTGAGGGCACTCTTTTTCATTAATTTATATTCATTTTCTTTTATTATTGAATTCTATTCGCATGAGAGTCGTTTGTGGATGCATGTTGTGGCTTGAATGAAATGGAAGAGTGTCGTCTCTTGTGGTATATAGGATGGAAACCCAGACGTAAATTCCGTAGCCGAATCCGAATGGACGGTAGTGCGGTCTGTACTTGGGATACAACTCCACGTACCACTTGAGTAAACGGCACCTTCTCTTGTTTTGTGTTGCTTTGGTTTATTTATTTCTCGTCACTTGAATTCTGTATGTTGCTTATTCATGCATGATCCGATCGAGCGCATGGGCTTAGTAAGTGGAATGAAAGATCCCCTATGGGGAAGGGTTAAAGCCCTTTACCACGATGCTTTGCCGCGCCAGTTGATGTGTGTCCGGTTGAATGCAAATACGTTCAATCGGGCATGCTTAGTTTGATATGATTGTCTTTATGTTTTTTTATGCATGGTTCAATCAAGTGCATGGGCTTAGTAAGTGGAATGAAAGATCCCCTATGGGGAGGGGTTTAAAGCCCTTTACCACGATGTTTTGCCGCGCCGGTTGATGTGTGTCCGGTTGAATGCAAGATACGCTCAATCGGGCATACTTAGTTTGATATGATTGTCTTTATGTTTGTATGCATGATTTGATGTGACGCGCATGGGCTTAGTATGTTGGTCTAAAGGTCCTCTCTTTGAGAGATCAAGAGCCCCAAAAGGCCACCTTTACGGCAGTACTTCACCGCGCCCCTTATTTTGTTGTTTATGTATTGCGTCCCATTTCATGCATCAGGTCTGTTCCCGTTCGAACGCGTTTACGAACGCAATTCGAACGCGCATGCATTTTGCCTTATCATGCATCAGGTCTCATTTCCGTTCGAACGCGTTCACGAACGCGAGTATTCTGTTTCATTTCCGTTCGAACGCGTTCACAAACGCCATACGAACGTGTGCATTCTGTTTCATTCCCGTTCGAACGCGTTTACGAACGCTACTCGAACGGGAACCTTCTGTTACCGTTCGAACACGTATACGAACGCTGCACAAACGCATACGGTAAACAGATTCTCTCGCATCACATTACGACATGTCCATCTTAGCATATGGTTACCCTCTTTTTACGCTATGCATTTGTATTACCTCTCTAGTTGTCTATTTCTGTTATGCGCCTACAATATTATTTGTCGTCATTTTGATTTCCTTTACATTACACGCAAATGTTACCATGACTGTTTGTGTTATATTTACATGAATGATTGAATTCTTATGACGTTATGTGTTTGTTTGTTGCAAAGGCCTACCTTTGATCATGTGAATTTGGCAATAAGATTTGGTTTCATGTATGTTAGATGAAAACTATACTTTTAAGCATGTGAATCTAGGATTGTGGTGCACTTGGAAATATATGTCATAGGCTTGGTTGGATTATTGCATAAATCTTTACATTACAAGTTGCATAAGTAAGGGACCATTCCGAACCCAATGGTTTGAGGTCTTCCCTTGCGAGGGGTGAGTGCGGCCTTAAATCTTTGTCCCGGTTCACACCGGGTGGCGACTCCCTTATTCTCCGGTTTAGTCCTCCGTTGGCTACTCTGTACTCCCAACTAGGCCCCCGAGCCTGGAACAGTATGCGTCGTCCAGTTTCTGTTGTCTACAGTCTATTAATTTATGAAGATAAATAATTACGAGTATCTAATAGATTGGTTGTTTGATTGGATGGTGATTTTATCTAAAGACAAGTAAATAAAATAGTGCAAAAGTAAATTAAAGGGAAATTCAATAATAATAAACTATCCAGGGTTGTGAATTCTTCCAATACCTTTTAAAGATGAAGTGATTATCTTATGTTTGTGTAATATATTGGTTTACTAACCTGGAACACGAAATTATGCAAAAGCCTCTATAGATGGTCCGATGTAAATACCCAGTGTAACCCAATTAATCATATGTCTATGTCAACCAAGTTACATGATTTCATTAAGATTAAGTTCCAATTATGGCTACCCCCGCCCGACAGGTATATGTCTATCCTGTAAGGAAATTTATTAAAGGGTTATCTATCCTCAAGGAAGATCGTGGGCTATTAAGTATAAAGCTGAAACCTAAAATTCCTTTGTCAAGTTTATATTAAGTTTACCACATCAATCTTATTAATGGCTAGTTAACAAGAAACATTAAGCTTAAGATTTAATAAATAAACCTTTATATTACCCAAACTATAAAATAACCCGGTGATATTGGAATTCATCACAACCCCAGATAACGGGTTTAGTTACGACACATATCTAAGGCTAGTAAAAGCTTAAATAAAGTAAATGACAATAAGTAAATGTTGGAAATTAAAAAGGTAAAAATACAATAAAAGAAAAGATGGGGTTAGAGGAACCACTTTTATTACTTCTATTTTAGATATCTACCTTATTATAATATATAAACTTTACGTGATATTACCAACCGACCATATAGGTGGTATCATGATTAAGTTAAATTTATAATTAATTCCAACCGACCATACATGGGGTATCCATGTTTAGTCAGGTTAAAACCAATTTTATTAAGTCCAACCGACCATAAAGGTGGTATCCTTATTAAGTCAGGTTTTAAATAGTTTATATTTATAATTAAGGGAGATTAATCTAAATATTAGTAATAAAAGTTTAACTTTTCACCCCAGCAGATGGGAGTTACCTACTCATGCTGAGAAAAGTAAAATAAAGACTGAAAAGTAAAGAAAAGAAAGTACTATTGCGAAAAGTAAATAAAATTAAATACTGAAAGCTGTAAATAAACAAACAAGATACAATCTTCTTAGTATTCTCTAGGAAATCCCCAGAAGAAGGTATAAGTTTACAACTAAAATTCGGCCTCAATTTATAGGCAAAACTTGGCTCATCGCGTCGCGATGCGCGCAACCTTACACGTGCGATGCGCCGTTGATGTTTGACGCGTGGCACGGGCTTCGCGGAGATGGTAACAGGTGGCGTCGGCAGAATTATTAGCTTAATTATTGGCTTAGCGTCGCGACGTGTAAGGGTATGTGCGTCGCGACGCTGACGTCAGTATGACGCAAGCAATGACGAGTTTTCAATGATTTGTGTCAGCAGCATGTGATGATAACACGTGTCCGGCGCACGTTAGCAGATTTTATTGTGATGTTGACATGTGACAGGTGCATGTTAGCAAAGGCGCATGATAGCAAAAACTTCTCTGATTGTGACACGTGTCCGACGTATTTTAGTGGTCGCGAAGTAAAAGTGTTGCGCGTCGCGACTCCCAAATGACTATTTTACCCTTTTTGTCCATTTTTCACTGTTTTGGCCCGAAATTGATTCTTGAGAGTCCTGTTATTTTATTTATCTACAAAATATCACAAAACACATCAAAATATTCACAAAACGCAAGAAACTATACAAAATATTAACTCAAAGGGACGGTAAATATTGATATATTTACCGCTTATCACACCCTCAAACCTAACATTTTGCTAGTCCTCGAGCAAAACAACAAAATAAAATAACATAAACATCTTTAAAATAAAACTAAACTAAGCCATTTTCGTAGGGATCACAGTTCCATTTAGCGTATGCAATAAGCCTTTAAACCCATAGGTGTCCCTAGTGGACGAGTTGTAGTCTCGTGAGGGCTTACAGCAACGATACCCACAAACATCAATATAAAACTAATGCACACAAAAGCAAAAAGACAAGAGAAAAGAGAATAAACAAGTTAGTGACTAAACTGGTGCAACTCCTTATCCAAGTTAGTAGTTGTTTTCTTTCTTTCTAAATTACCAAATAAGTAAATTCTCTGATTATTTTTACCATTCTCCATATACACAACCAACAAAGTATTAATCAACTCATTGTGCCCACAATATTCATTAGTGTAGTTGAAAAAGAGTAATATTTTTGTCCTAAAGTTATATCAGAATTCACACCTTTTTTTAGCAATGGAATATTTTTTTTTTGTAAAATAAAATAAAGCAACATCTTCAATCCATGTAGCGAGCTTTGGGCCAGTGACTCCCAAACCAGTTGGCTTTAGGGCACTAGGTGTTAAGACACCCCTATGGACTTAATTACTCGGATCTCAGATGTTTTTTTCTTTTTTTTATTCCATCACGTTTTTTAGATGCTTCCTCCAATTAAACTATAGCACTGAATATTACAAACTTTTCAATTACAACTCATGTCCGTATGTTACCATGCATGTTGATAATACTTGTCAACTGAGCATATGAAGATCCAATTTAATCAGTTTTATGGAGAATTCACAAATTAAATAATTCAAAAGGAAATAAACAAAAATTAACTTGTTACGAAATATGTTGAGTTACGTCTAATGAGTGGAAATTCCTTACACAGCTATCTCACACCAATTTCACCTGGTTATGAAGATCCAATTTGTGGTTAAAAGGCTAAGATTTGATCAATTAAATCATGGGTAGTTCTTGCTGTGAAGAGAATTTCTTTTACAAGTTTTGACACGAATCCATTTATCCGGGCATTACCAAGAAACACATAAAGAAAATCATAAAATCCATCAGCGTTAAACAGTCCAATCGGTTTCTGGTGTATGTTCAAGTTCACCCAAGATAGCACTGTAAAAATTTCCTTCATCGTGCCCAAGCCACCTGGCAAAGCAATAAAAGCATCAGCACGGTTAATCATTTAAACCAGTCGTTCAGACATATTTGGCACGATCAATTCCTCTTCGTTTGATGGTCCTATAAGATTCGCCTCTGCCAACGGTTTTGGGATGATTCCCAGAACTTGACTACCTCCTTCCTGTACAGCCTTTGAAACGATCCCCATTAGTCCAAGATTGCCACCGCCATATACTAAGTGTATATTCCTTTCAGCTACGACTCTACCCAATTCATGTGCTGCCTCAACGAACTTTGGCTTAAAACCAACACTAGTACCGTAAAACACACAGATGTTTACAACTCATCTTCTTGAAGTGGCTTCCATTTTTTTTACTTCTCAACTCTGGATGTCTTCAAGAGTGCAATGATGAGTTGAATTTATAAAACCTGAAAAATGGTGAGTAATAATAGCACTAGTATCTGCCAGATGACAATTATTAGCTAAACAATAAAATATATCGTGAAATTCAAAAAGGTCTGGATCCTTTCGGAGAAAATAAAATAAAATAACAAAACAAATCACAATTATTAGTTAAAGAGAAAAAGAAAATAATATTTACAGGAAGTAACAGCTTGATTGACGTCTATGCATCAGGGACAAGCTTCCCATCCAGTTTTCTTATAAATTGGCAAACATGGTCTTTTAGAGTCAGATTCCCGAGACTGTATTGTTGTCTTTATTTTCGGAACTGTGTATTTAACATGTGAATTGCATGATGCACATATCCACTGGAATGCGTCTTAAGAGTCTTAGATATGTCATTCAAAGACTCTTTACTCAAGCCATCCCTAATGAATTTAATTTTATCTCCACGGTTATCAGACATCATTCCTAAAGAACGACAACGAGTATTACATGTCATGCGAGCACATTTATAGCAAACACCCATTCTTTTAGCTCTTCTCTTTTTAGCATAGGAACTTCTTCCTAAAACAAACAGATACGAAACAAAAGAGTCAGAGGACTCACCTGCCAATCGGACTCGTGCTTCAATAATCCAATGAATGTCATTAAGAATACCGTTGATCATCAGAAGTCTCATTCGTTCCAAGCGAGCTTTGTAGACTTTCATCATATAGTTTTGAGGGAGAGAATAAAAGTGCTTGTGAAGATTTGCGAGAACGTATTCCATCCTGAAATGATTTTACCTGCAAAAATTAAACACACAAAAATAAAACACACCAAATCAGAATATATACACAAATTACATGGGTTGCCTCCCAGCTAGCGTTAAGTTTAACGTTGTCAACTAGACATGACTGCCTGAACGTTAGGCTGGATCTGAAAGTGTGACATTTTCATTTTGTCGCTCAAATGATTCTCCCCAGTAGTGCTTGACACGCTGACTGTTAACTTTGAATGTTTCGTTGGTGTTGGGATCAAGTAACTCAACAGCTTCATATGGTAAAACCTGAGTAATCACAAATGGACCTGACCACCTTGATTTCAACTTTCCAGGGAAATGTTTCAACCTTGAATTATATAACAACACCTGCTGTTTTGGTTCCAATTTTATGCGCACTATTTTTTTTTATCATGCCATTTCTTGGTCTTTTCTTTGTATAATCTGGCATTCTCATAAGCTTGAAGGTGAAATTCCTCCAATTCGTTGAGTTGGTGGAGTCGATTTTCTCATGCTGCTTGTGGATCAAGATTTAACTTCTTCAGTGCCCAGTACGACTTGTGTTTAAGATCCACTGGAAGATGGCACGCTTTCCCAAACACCATTCGATATGGGGACATACCAATGGGTATCTTATAATCTGTCCGGTAGACCCATAATGCGTCATCTAGTTTTGTAGACCAGTCCCTCCTTATTGATCCAATGGTTCTCTCCAAGATTCTTTTGATCTCCCTGTTTGAAACTTCAACCTGTCCATTTGACTGTGGATGGTAGGCAGTGGCAACTTTATGAGTAACTCTGTATTTGGATATGTGTGCATCAAAATATCTGTTGCAGAAATGTGTGCCTTCATCACTGATAATCGCCCGAGGTGTTCTGAAGCGAGTGAAAATATTCTTTTTAAGGATTTTTATCACCATTTTTTAATCATTTGATGGCAGTGCTATTGCTTCAACCCATTTGGAGACGTAGTATACTGCAACTAGTATGTACAGGTTTCCGAATGATGGAACAAATGGTCCCATAAAATCAATCCCCCATACATAAAATATCTCCACTTCCAGAATATTTTGCAGAGGTCTTTCATTCCTCCTCGAAATATTTCCCGTTCTCTGGCACCTGTCACATTGAATAGCAAATGAGTAAGCATCTTTGAAAAGAGTGGGCCAGAACAAACCTGATTGTACGACTTTGGCTGCAGTTTTATTTCTGCTGAAGTGTCCACCGTATGGTGATGAATGACAATGTTGCAGAACACTATTGACCTCCTCATGTGGTACACAACGTCTCAGTAATTGATCAGCACAGCGTTTGAACAGGTACGGCTCATCACAGATATAATGTTTGACTTCTTTGAAGAACTTCTTTCGTTGCTGATATGTCCATTTCAACGGCCATTTTCCTGATACTATGTAGTTTACATAGTCAGCATACCAAGGGACATATTGTAGTTTCATGGCAAACAGCTGTTTATCTGGAAAAGTTTCTTTGATTGTTATGTCATTGCCAACTGTTTCTCCATTCTCTAGTTTTGTAGACCAGTCCCTCCTTGTAGTTTCTGTCATTTTCCCCTCTCGGATCTCCACGTCAAATTCTTGTAGTAGAAGCACCCAACAGATCAATCTAGGTTTTGCATCTTTCTTCGCGTTCAGGTACTTGATTGCTGAATGACCTGTGCAGACCACCACTTTGGGACCCAACAGATAAGAGCGAAACTTATCAAAAGAGAACAAAACTGCAAGCAACTCCTTTTCAGTGGTTGTGTAGTTGAGTTGAGCTTCATTCAGAGTTCTGTTGTATGGAAAATTTTTGATTTGCGTTGTCCCAAAACTGCACCTACAGCAAAATCACTAGCATCACACATCACCTCAAATGGAAGAGTCCAGTCCGGTGCTACTATGATGGGGGTAGAGATCAGCTTCTATTTCAAGATCTCAAAAGCTTTGTGGCATTCTTTGGTGAAGTTGAAAGGCACATATTTCTCCAAAAGATTGCACAGAGGTTTAGAAATCTTGGAGAAGTCTTTGATAAATCTCCTGTAAAAGCCTGCATGTCCGAGAAAACTCTGAATTCCTTTGACAGATGTTGGTGGAGGTAATTTTTCTATTGTCTCAATCTTTGCTTTGTCTACCTCGATTCCCTTTTATGAGATCCGATGTCCCAGCATAATGTCTTCCTGCACCATGAAGTGGCATTTCTCCCAGTTGAGTACCTGGTTGGTATCTTCACATCTTTGTAACACATTTTCCAGATTTTACAAGCAGTGATCGAATGAGTCTCCAAACACAGAGAAATCATCCATTAAAACCTCCATATTTTGTTCCAGCAGATCTGAGAAGATGGCCATCATGCAACGTTGAAGTGTAGCAGGTGCATTACATAGTCTAAATGGCATTATGCGGAAAGTAAAAGTACCATACGGACATGTAAAAGTGGTTTTCTCCAGATTTTATGGGGTGATGGAAATCCGATTGTACCCCCGAATATCCATACATAAAACAATATAACTCATATCCCGCTAATCTGTCTAGCATCTAGTCAATGAATGGCAACGGAAAATGATATTTCTATGTTGCTTTGTTCAGCTTCATGTAGTCCATGCATATTATCCATCCAATCACCGTTCTTGTTGGAATCAGTTTTATTTCCGCTGAAGTGTCCGCCGTATGGTGATGAATGACAATGCTGCAGAACACTATTGACCTCCTCATGTGGAACACAACGTCTCAGTAATTGATTAGCACAGCGTTTGAACAGGTACGGCTCATCCCAGATATAATGTTTGACTTCTTTGAAGAACTTCTTTCGTTGCTGATGTGTCCATTCCAACGACCATTTTCCTGATACTATGTAGTTTACATAGTCAGTATACCAAGGGACATCTTGTAGTTTCATGGCAAATAGCTGTTCATCTGGAAAAGTTTCTTGGATTGTTATGTCATTGCCAACTGTTTCTCTATTCTCTAGTTTTGTAGACCAGTCCCTCCTTGTAGTTTCTGTCCCTTTCCTGTCTCGGATCTCCACGTCAAATTCTTGTAGTATAAGCACCCAACGGATCAGTCTAGGTTTTGCATCTTTCTTTGCGATCAGGTATTTGATTGATGAATGACCTGTGTAGACCACCACTTTGGGACCCAATAGATAAGAGCGAAACTTATCAAAAGAGAACACAACTGCAAGCATCTCCTTTTCAGTGGTTGTGTAGTTGAGTTGAGCTTCATTCAGAGTTCTGCTGGAGTAGTAAATAGTATGGAAAATTTTTGCTTTGCGTTATCCCAAAACTGCACCTACAGCAAAATCACTAGCATCGCACATCACCTCAAATGGAAGAGTCCAGTCTGGTGCTACTATGATGGGCGCAGAGATCAGCTTCTATTTCAAGATCTCAAAAGCTTTGTGGCATTCTTTGGTGAAGTTGAAAGGCAGATCTTTCTCCAAAAGATTGCACAGAGGTTTAGAAATCTTGGAGAAGTCTTTGATAAATCTCCTGTAAAAGCCTGCATGTCCGAGAAAACTCCGAATTCCTTTGACAGATGTTGGTGGAGGTAATTTTTCTATTGTCTCAATCTTTGCTTTGTCTACCTCGATTCCCTTTTGTGAGATCCGATGTCCCAGCACAATGTCTTCCTGCACCATGAAGTGGCATTTCTCCCAATTGAGTACCAGGTTGGTATCTTCACATCTTTGTAACACATTTTCCAGATTTTGCAAGCAGTGATCGAATGAGTTTCCAAACACAGAGAAACCATCCATGAAAACCTCCATACTTTATTCCAGCATATCTGAGAAGATGGCCATCATGCAACGTTGAAATGTAGCAGGTGCATTACATAGTCCAAATGGCATTCTGCGGAAAGTAAAAGTACCATACGGACATGTAAAAGTGGTTTTCTCCTGATCTTCTGGGGTGATGGAAATCTGATTGTACCCCCGAATATCCATACATAAAAAAATATAACTCATGTCCCGCTAATCTGTCTAACATCTAGTCAATGAATGGCAACAGAAAATGATCTTTCTGTGTTGCTTTGTTCCGCTTCCTGTAGTCCATGCATATTATCCATCCAATCACCGTTCTTGTTGGAATCAGTTTTATTTCTACTGAAGTGTCCACTGTATGGTGATGAATGACAATGCTGCATAACACTATTGACCTCCTCATGTGGAACACAACGTCTCATTAATTGATCAGCACACCGTTTGAACAGGTACGGCTCATCCCAGATATAATGTTTGACTTCTTTGAAGAACTTCTTTTGTTGCTGATGTGTCCATTCCAATGGCCATTTTCCTGATACTATGTAGTTTACATAGTCAGTATACCAAGGGACATCTTGTAGTTTCATGGCAAACAGCTGTTCATCTGGAAAAGTTTCTTAGATTTTTATATCATTGCCAACTATTTCTCCATTCTCTAGTTTTGTAGACCAGTCCCTCCTTGTAGTTTCTGTCATTTTCCCCTCTCGGATCTCCACATCAAATTCTTGTAGTATAAGCACCCAACGGATCAATCTAGGTTTTGCATCTTTCTTTCTCACGATCAGGTACTTGATTGCTGAATGACCTGTGTAGACCACCACTTTGGGACCCAACAGATAAGAGGGAAACTTATCAAAAGAACACAACTGCAAGTAACTCCTTTTCAGTGGTTGCGTAGTTGAGTTGAGCTTTATTTAGAGTTCTGCTGGGGTTGTAAATGGTATGGAAAATTTTTGCTTTCTGTTGTCCCAAATCTGCACCTACAATAAAATCACTAGCATCGCACATCACCTCAAATAGAAGAGTCCAGTCCGGTGCTATTATGATGGGGGCAGAGATCAGCTTCTATTTCAAGATCTCAAAAGCTTTGTGGCATTCTTTGGTGAAGTTGAAAGGCATATCTTTCTCCAAAAGATTGCACAGAGGTTTAGAAATCTTGGAGAAGTCTTTGATAAATCTCCTGTAAAAGCCTGCATGTCCGAGAAAACTCCGAATTCCTTTGGCAGATGTTGGTGGAGGTAATTTTCTATTGTCTCAATCTTTGCTTTGTCTACCTCAATTCCCTTTTGTGAGATCCGATGTCCCAGCATAATGTCTTCCTACACCATGAAGTGGCATTTCTCTCAGTTGAGTACCAGGTTGGTATCTTCACATCTTTGTAACACCTTTTCCAGGTTTTGCAAGCAGTGATCGAATGAGTCTCCAAACACAGAGAAATCATCCATGAAAACCTCCATATTTTGTTCCAGCATATCTGAGAAGATGGCTATCATGCAACGTTGAAATGTAGCATGTGCATTACATAGTCCAAATGGCATTCTGCGAAAAGTAAAAGTATCATACAGACATGTAAAAGTGGTTTTCTCCTGATCTTCTGGGGTGATGGCAATCTGATTGTACCCCGAATATCCATCCAGAAAACAATATAACTCATGTCCCGTTAATCTGTCTAGCATCTAGTCAATGAATGGCAACGGAAAATGATCTTTCTGTGTTGCTTTGTTCAGCTTCCTGTAGTCCATGCATATTATCCATCCAATCACCGTTCTTGTTGGAATCAGGTCGTTCTTTTCATTTGTGACTACAGTAATTCCTCCATTATTTGGTACACACTGCATAGGACTCACCCACGTGCTGTCAGAGATATGGTAGATGATGCCGCATCCTACCATTTGATAATTTCTTTCTTCACGACACTCCTTATGATTGGATTTAGTCTCTTTTGATGCTCCACTGTGGGTTTGTACTCGTCGTTCATCAAAATCTTATACATGCAAAAAGATGGACTAATACCTCGAATGTCTGCTATAATTCATCCAATGGCTTTCTTGTGTTCTCGTAACACTCTCAGCAGTTTTCTTCCTGCTCCAATGTTAGCGAAGAAGAAATAATCACAGGTAATTCAGAAGAGTTTCCTAAGAATGCATACCTGAGATGACTCAGAAGTAGCTTTAGCTCCAGCTGCGGTGGTTCTTCAATTGAGGTTTTTCGCTCTTTCTTCGGTAGTTCCAAACTTTACACCTGTGGTGTTGATTTGAAATGAAATGGTTTGTCAAGATAGTTGATACATTCCAGAATTTCAACATCTAGCTCGCTGTCAGTCATGTTGGTGATGCAAGCTTTAAGTTTATCTGTGGGAAGTGGCATTGCATCAGTATCCTTGATGGTACTATCTACAACATCAATTCTGAAACATTCCTCTTCATTTCCATCACTCGAGAATTTCATGGCTTTGAAAACATTGAAGGTAACTTCTTGGTCCTGCACTTTCATGGTTAGTTCTCTTTTTTTTTACATCAATAACAGTTCGACCTGTAGCCAAGAATGGTCTCCCAATGATGATAGGTACATCTTTGTCTTCTTCCATGTCAAGGATAATGAAATCTGCTGGGAGAATGAGTTTTTCGACTTTGACCGGCACATCATCAACTACACCTCTCGGAAATGCGAGTGTTCTATCATCAAGTTGTAAAGAGACTGAGGTGGGCATTACTTCTCCAATCTGCAGTTTCCTGTAAATCGAAAAATGCATCAAATTAACACTTGCACCTAAATCACACAAAGCTTTACTGATGTAATGTTCTCATATGGTGCATGGGACGGTGAAACTGCCAGGATCTTTCAACTTTGGGGGAAATTTCCTCTGAATGATGGTGCTATATTTTTCTGTCAATTCTACTGTCTCGTAATCTCCCAATCTCCACTTTCGTGACAGAATGTCTTTCATGAATTTGACATAGCTGGGCATTTCTTCCAACGCTTGCAAATGGAATGTTGATATGCATCTTTTTTAAGACCTCCAAGAATCGAGCGAACTGCTTGTCCAATTTACTTTTCTAGAGTCACTTTGGAAACAGTGGAGATAGAGTGATTCTTTCTCTATCTTTTTCCTTTGCTTCTTTTTCCTCCATTTGTGGCTCTGTTTCTTTTGGAACTTCTTCAGTGGATACCTTGATTCCAACATCTTTGTTGATTTCAGTACCGCTTTTCAAGGTAATGGCTTGACATTGCTCATTCCCTCGGTTCCTTGGATTTGGCTGTGTTGCTAGGAAGGTTATCTGGCGATCTGTAACTCTGAGCATTGGCTAGTTGTCCAATTTGATTTTCCAGTGCCTTTATAGAAGTTGATTGGCTTTGAAACATAACATCATATTTTTTTAACTGAGCTAGCACTTCCGCTATTCCTGGTTCTTTTTCATGCTCCTGGCCTTTGTTCTGCTGTTGGAATCCGGGTGGTGGATTGTTCCTTTGAACTGAATTGTTGCTCCATGCGAAATTGGGGTGATTCCTCCACATTGAGTTGTAGGTGTTGGAATATAGATTGTTCCCTTGTCTGTTGAAATTGTTGACATAATGTATCGTCTCATCAGGTTGGTTGAATGATTCTGATTCTAGTGCTCCTCCATATGGTGAACTTGTGGATCCAATATTGCTTTGCGTGCTAAGAGTTTCCATGAATTTACATATTTGATCCAGCTTGGCATTCACTGCTGTGTTGGCTCCAACTTCATAGATTCATGCGATTCGTTGGATCATGCTCATTTCTGTTGGCCACAATGAATTGTTGTTGGCCATTTCTTCAATTAAATCCCAGGCCCGATCTTCTTCTTTTGCCATTAAAGCTCCTCCAGCCGCAGCATCAATTGTGGTTCTCATTATTCCAGAAAGTCCATTATATAAGGTTTGGACTTGTAGCCACTTTGCAATTTCATGGTCATGACATTTTCTGAGTAAATCCTTGTACCTTTCCCAAGCTTCGCAGAGGGATTCTGAGTCATGTTGTACAAAAGATGTGATGTCATTCATCAGCTTTGCAGTTCTGGCTGGTGGAAAATACTTTGCAAGGAATTTGGTGGCTAGAGTGTTCCAAGTTGTGATAGAACCTGCTGGTAGTGAATGTAGCCAAGCCTTAGTTCTGTCTTTCAAGGAATATGGGAAAACACGCAGTCTCATTGCTTCTTTAGCTGCTCGGTTGTAATTAAAAGTTCTGTAAACTTCCAGGAAATTTCTGGTGTGGGCATTAGGATCTTCAGTTACATTCCCCCCAAACTGAACTGATTGATGTATCATCTGGATGCATGTTTTGATGTCACACGCATTTGCTGGTAATGGAGGAAATACAATACAGGAAATGAAGCCGTCAACCACCAGAATAGTTCTGTCTCGAATAGGAATTGGTGGTGCAACTTCCAAAGGTTCAGATTCCATGTTGATCAGTGCTTCTTGGCCTTCTCGCCTTTCCCTTCTCAACTGTCTGATGGTTCTTTCAATTTCTGGGTCAAGCGGACGGATTTCAAAGCTTCTGGTTCGTCTCATGTAGTTTCTGAGAACCTGAAACACAAGAAAATAAAAATAATAAGTAAAAAGAAATTAGATACAAGTAACTGTATCTAACCCCAAAACTAATAGTGAAAGATAAATAAGTCCCCAGCTACGGCGTTAAAAACTTGACCGGCGTAATCACACGCGTATAACGCATGCGCACGTATCGTTCAAGTAGTATAAATATATTGATCCCACGAGGACTTAATACATAATCTATTAATTTATGAAGCTAAATAATTACGAGTATCTAATAGATTGGTTGTTTGATTGGATGGTGATTTTATCTAAAGACAAGTAAATAAAATAGTGCAAAAGTAAATTAAAGGAAATTCAATAATAAGAAAATATCCAAGGTTTTGAATTCTTCCAATACCTTTTAAAGATGAAGTGGTTATTTTATTTTTGTGTAATAAATTGGTTTACTAACCTGGAACACGAAATTATGCAAAAGCCTATGTAGATGGTCCGATGTAAATACCCAGTGTAACCCAATTAATCATATGTCTATGTCAACCAAGTTACATGAATTCATTAAGATTAAGTTCCAATTATGGCTACCCCCGCCAGACAGGTATATGTCTATCCTGTAAGGAAATCTATTAAAGGGTTATCTATCCTCAAGGAAGATCGTGAGCTATTAAGTATAAGGCTGAAACCTAAAATTCCTTTGTCAAGTTTATTTTAAGTTTACCACATCAATCTTATTAATGGCTAGTTAACAAGAAGCATTAAGCTTAAGATTTAATAAATAAACCTTTATATTACCCAAACTATAAAATAACCCGGTGATATTGGAATTCATCACAACCCCAGATAACGGGTTTAGTTACGACACATATCTAAGGCTAGTAAAAGCTTAAATAAAGTAAATGACAATATGTAAATGGTGGAAATTAAAAAGGTAAAAATACAATAAAATAAAATGTTGGGGTTAGAGGATCCACTTTTATTACTTCTATTTCATATATCTCTCTTATCATAATATATAAACTTTGCGTGATATTACCAACCGACTATATGTTGGACAATTATGGCCCATAGCATCACTATTTGTAAAAGACATTGTGGATTTTGTACAAAATAACAATGTGACAAAGGAAATTGCTATTTTATCATTTTGTAATTAGATTACTTAAATATATAAATGATAAAAGTCCTTATGATTAGTTCCGGATTATAAGATATGAGACAGTATCAATCCACTAAAGGTTTAATCATTAAATATCTCTAGTCGTAGTATTATCGAGACTGGACATCGATAATGTGGAATAGGCTAGTATTACACTTGTACGCGTTATGGAACCGTAACGGCATAATTCTCATATATTTGGGTATTGGATACTCATGCAAGTGTAATAGGAGGTTCTGTTTACCGATGGTACGGAAATAGCTTCGCTCTGGATAGACCCTTCAGAATCCCATTGGTAGTATGACTATGTGTCTATGGGAGTCCGAATCAGGGTAGGTGTATTTGGTCTTAACCTGAGACTTGCATCCCTAATACTTGCGAAAATCAGTACGATTTAGTTTTGGTCATCCAGGGCTTTAACAGGTTCTGTGTACGCCTCTTCGGGGTTTATTGAGAATCGTAGTGTATTGGGTGTGATGTCAAGATGGAAGTATCAGTTCAGTCATATGGAGATGATGATCACGCAGGGATACAGAACTGGTACTCTATTATGTTGCAACTATCGGGATAATATGACCAGGTCATGATTATCCGATTAAAGATACTAGTTGCTAGTGATCCGATATATGCTTCGTACGGGGCAGACACAACTCCAGCCCCAGGCCTAGCATGTGACATCTGATACTGGATCGCAATATGCAATACTTGGTATACTACACTTGATATAGATTATGTAATCCTTAAAAGAATATTTCTGGAGAATTGGGTAGGCACGGTGTTTTGCTAGAAGCCAACCATGTCTTGTAAATCGGTAAGAACGTGGTACCGGGTACGCACGAATTCGGATAGTCCGATGACCGGATTTACTGCCAATATATCCAGGGATCTCATGGGTCGCTTTCCGAAGATGCACCGATGACGTTTGACTCGAACAGAATTAATCTGGGATTAATTATAAGAGAGAGAAAATTAATTTAGGATTAATTGAGGCAAGAATTTATCTGGGATAAAATTTGAATAGAAGAGAGAGAACGGTTAATTTGGAATTAATCGATTAAGTAATATATTCGATATATTAAATGAAATTAGATTTCATAGCGGAATTAAAATTAGATTTTAATTCATGCGAACGAGTTAATTTAGAATTAATTCGTAAGCGACTTTAATAGTAATTTTGCTAGGCATAATTATTTAAATAAATTAGATTTAATTATGTCGCAACGGTAAATTCATTAATTCGGAATTAATGAACCCGAGCCCGAAATGTGTTTAGTGGGCCCACTCGAATTTTGAATTACAAGTGGGGCCCACCAAATCACATCACTAGTCAACTTTATTACACTTTTAGTTGATAGAAGTTGGTAGAGATTTTGGTAGCTTGTAAAACACATAACCTTGATTTGTGAAAGACATATACCAACTTGATTTTTTGGTAAATTTTAATTTGATTTTAGAAATCAAATACACAACAAAAAATTGAAAATCTCTCTCTCACACACACACCAAAACCGTGAGCCTCTCCCTTTCCTTTTGAAGTTTTGTTTCAAAATTTCTTCATTGCTAGCACACAAAGGAGTCGACAAAGGTGTTAGGGAAACTTATCCCTAGAGTTTGGAATTCAAATGAGGGCTTGGAGCACTTCTCAAAGGCAAACATTTTTGTTATCTCTACATCCACTAAATCGTTCATTGTAAGTATTTTCCGCACACTTATCTTGAATTATTCACACAATTTTATGCTTAATAGATCCTTGGAATGTTCTAGGAACCCAAAAATTGTATCATGAGCCAATTTTAAGCTTGAAATATATTAGGGTTCATATACTTTAATTTGGGTATTTTTGCTTGGGGCTTGATTTGTCCAAATTGATTGTTTGGTTATGCTTAGATTATGTTAACTTAGAGTTATGCATGATTAATTTTGAGAAAAATTGATTAGATTAATTTTCCCCAATTTTATATGTTTCGCCGAATGTATGGACCTTAGCATCTCATGGTGATTTTTGATTTTTTGGACCATTGGATGTGTTTAAATGCATGAGATATATTGATTTGTGATTTAATTGGATTGAAATCAAAATTGGTTAACAAAATACATGATTGCCGTGAGTTATGTAAGCATGGAAGGAGTTGATTTTGCTTCAATTGTGTTGGACATGAATTGAACAAATTAAAGCATGATTAATTAGGTAAATTGGTGTTTTGGAAATATTAATTTAACTAATTAATTATGGCTAATACACTTTAATTAAATAATTGTGATATTTGGAATATTGTAATTAAATAAATTAGTCTTCAATTTGGAATTGGGCTAAAATTATTGTATTTGGACTTAATGGGCTTGGTTGGGCCAAGTTGGTTTTGGACAATTGGATTGGATCCAAATTGGGCCTAAAACCATTCCATAAAGTCCAAATATAATAATTGGGCCTTTAAATATTTAATTGGGCCTAATGGGCCAAAATTAATTTTATGGCAAAGGGTGATTCCTGATTGGGCTTTGGTTGCCAAAGTTCATGCCTTAAGAAATTAATTAAAAGCCCATTGGACTTTAATTAAATTGACATTGGATGTTAATTTGGGCCTTTGAGACCCAATTAGATTGGATTTAGAATCTAAGTCTAAAAGGCACAAATATAAGTGTAATTATTTAATTTGGAATTAAATTAGAATTAGTATTGAATACAAATTAAATTGGATTTAATATTGTAGTTCGATATGATTCAAGAATACGCACTTTGAGTACTTATTCTTAAACGAGTTGGACTCGCGCAAATCAAATCGTTGTTTGAACATTGGATGATCATTAATTCAAAGATTAATTAATTGGATTAGATTGATTGAATAACATGCTTTGTGTGAATACATGTATGTATTGTATGAATAATGTATATCGGATAGTTATTAGATGGGTAAGGGCAATTTTGGAAATTATTATAATAAATTTAGAATTTATTAAATTGGACCTGCGTGTCCAGCCTTATATCTCTTTACTCTTTGTACTTCTCTTCTCACCAATTCCCCTCAATGTAAATGAGGTTTCTTTATTGTATTATGTAATTGGGTAGAAGTAAGTATAGTGCTAGCCGATGAGAGGAAATGAGAGATTTGTTAGGAACAATTTTTGAATATCCATCCGCATATCATTATTATTTATTCCGCGCCTTATTATGCTTTTAGAATGCATGCTTAAGGGTGTATGATGAGACCTAATCAAAGATAATAAATTGGTTGCCAATTTACGCGAAAAACCCTCAAACAAATATTAAGCGATTTCCTTCCATTGAGTGGTTCTCTCTCAAGATCCAAGATTGGCATTGGTTTGTTGGCCAAAGTCAAGATCAATGTCTATCGCGGATGTGTTTGAACCACGAAAGCTTTGTTCCATATCGCATGTCTTGGGCAAGTTGTGATTTGTTGGCCAAAGTCAAGGTCATTTCTTGTTCATCGACATGGATTACGAAGCTTTCCCACTGTCAATGGGTCCCACTTAACTGGAATCATTTAGCTTGTTGAGCCAAATCCAAGGCTTAGTTGATTCAGAGGAAAAGGTTAGGAAAATATATTGGATATATTGGCATATATATTGTATATATATTTCGGACTTGGAGGTCCACCTACCGGATCTAGGAATTGGATGATATCCAATTGATCTTAGAGATCTACCTAGTTAAATATCATACAACTTGTTGGCCAAAGTCAAGGTTGTGTGTTATTTAACGGGATCATAGCCCATTAGGAAACTAGGTTTCCCGAGTACTCAACAGAGGGTTAGAAGCTCGCCGAAAAATAGTGGGAGGCCAGTATTGAATTTGCAATTTCGTTCAAATACTTGCCTAATACGCGCTTTCAAAATTATTTCGTCATTTTATATATTTATTAGTTGGACTAATATTTTATTATTTTTATTGTAACAGTTGGACTATACCCAAAATCGTTAATTGAATAGTTAGACTATTGCAATTAAGATGGCTGGAAAGATCAACGTTAGGGACATTATCATGGGCGAAAATGTCTTTAATGGTGTGAACTTTCCTAACTGGGATATGAACCTCAAGATTGTCCCGGGGCCGAGAAGATGCTCTATACGATAGAGAGACCTCTCAGGCCTAAGCCCGGAATTATGCATCCGTTTGAGCTTGAGCTTTGGAAGACTCATAGCGATGACAACTCAACTGCTCAATTTGTCATGCTCGCTGCAATGATCCCTCAATTTTGTCACCAGAACAATGGATTGGATCCCTATACTATGATGGCAAAATTGAAGGACATTCACCGATCTAACCTTAGATCGCAAAGGTATGAATTGCAGAATAAGCTCTTTCGCTCTCGAATGTCAGAGGGTACATATGTCGATTACCATGTGTCGTAGATTTGCTGACATCGAACAGCTGGTTCAGCTAGGCATAACCTTTGAGGCTGAGACTTCTATAGATTTGATCTTGCAGTCTCTTCCTGACAGCTGGAGCGGGTTCATCATGAACTACAATATGATGAACCAAGATCATACTCTTGGAGAGTTGATGGCAATGCTGTGTGAAGCAGAAAATGAGCTTTTGAATGGCAAAAAGCGTGAGGCGTACTTCGCTTCGACATCTCAGTCTGCCAAGGCTTGGCCAAAGGCTACTAGAGGCGTGAAGAAAAAGAAGAAAAGAAAGGGCAAGGCCAAATTATCAAAGTCTTCTGGGAAGGCAAAGGACAAATCCCAAGATGTCTGCCTACAGTGTGGCAAATGGGGTCACTGGAAGCGTGATTGCCGTGAGTACAAGTAGCACATGAAGGAAATCAAAGTGGGCAAGGCACGGGCTTCAGGTATGCTTGTTATTGAAATAAACATGTCTACTTCTAGTTTTAAAAATTAAATTTTTTATTCTGGTTGTGGTACTCATATATGTACTGATGTGCAGGATCTGCAGATTAGCAGGAGACTGACTTCATGAGAGATAGACCTTCGAGTTGGAAATGGGACTAGAGTCACCGTTTTGGCTGTTGGGACTTATATTTTGGAACTGCCTTCGGGGCATGTACTTAATTTATCAGACTGCTACTATGTTCCTAGTTTGACTAGGAATATTATTTATGTATCTTGTTTAGCCCAATGTGGGCATACGTTTGTATTCAGAAACACATGGTGTTTTGTTATAAAAATGATATTGAGATATGTAGTGCGGATGTTAATAATGGTCTTTATATTTTGAATATAAATCAATCTCAAACATATAACGTAACAAACAAAAGGCTTAAATTAAGTAACAAATATGAAACTTATATGTGGCATTGTCATCTAGGACACATTAACAAGACTCGCATATCCACACTTTCGAAGAGTGGGTACTTGGACGGATTTGATCCAAATTCATATGACGTCTGCGAATCTTATTTATTAGGCAAAATGCCTAAAACACCTTTTAGCGTAAAAGTGCACGTGCCACCGAACTGTTAGTCCTCGTTCATAGTGACGTATGTGGGCCCATGTCTAATCAGGATAGAGGTGGATATGAATACTTCGTAACCTTTACGGATGATGCATCGCGTTATGGTTATGTGTATCTTATGAGACACAAGTCGGAAATCTTTGAGAAATTCAAAGAGTTTCGACACGAAGTAGAAAAACAGACCGGCAAAAGTATTAAAACATTACGGTCGGACCGTGGTGGAGAATACTTGAGCAATGAGTTTCTCGACTACTTGAAAGAGTATGGTATTCTTTCACAGTGGACTCCTCCCGGAACACCTCAATTAAATGGTGTGTCCGAACGGAGAAACTGAACTTTGTTGGACATGGTAAGGTCTATGATGAGTCGCACAGAGTTACCAATTTCCTTCTGGGGATATGAATTGAATAGTGCAATACTTATTTTGAATAAGGTTCCGTCAAAGTCTGTTCAACAGACTCCATATGAAATATGGACATGAAAGAAACCGGGTTTCTCATTCCTGAAGATTTGGGGATGCTGGGCATACATTAAACGTTTGGATGGTACCAAACTAGAACCCAAATCGGATATGTGCCTATTTGTAGGTTATTCTAAGGAAACCAAAGGATATTACTTCTACCACCCACAAGAGAGCAAGGTATTTGTTGCTCTACATGCGGTTTTCCTCGAAATGGAATTCATAAATGCAGTGGTAATTGGGAGGAAAGTAGAACTCGATGAAAGTCGGAGTGATACTGTTCCTGACACTGATTCCTTAACGGAACACGAACAGTTCATCAGGGATGAAACTGTACCACAATCTTCTAATACACAAGAACCGCGTAGGTCGGAGAGAGTTAGAAAATAACCTAAGAGGTATGGGTTTCTGATCTCACCTCATGTGGATATTAATCTTATTGAGGATAATGAGCCGGTTACATATGAGGTTGCGATACAAGATATCGACTCCACTTTATGGCAAGAAGCCATGAAGTCCGAAATGGATTCCATGTATACCAACCAAGTTTGGACACTGGTTGATGCACCAGAAGGCGTAAAGCCTATTGGTTGCAAATGGGTCTTCAAGAAGAAGACTGACATAGATGGCAACATACAAACGTACAAAGCTAGGCTTGTAGCAAAAGGGTATCGTCAACGACATGGTGTCGACTATGACGAAACTTTTTCACTTGTTTCCATGATTAAATCCATTCGGATAATGCTTGCTATTGCTGCATATTTCAATTATGAAATATGGTAGATGGACATCAAAATCGCTTTCCTTAACGGAAACCTTTTGGAGGATGTTTATATGTAAAAGCCTGACGGTTTTGTCGTACAAAAACATGCAAACAAGGTTTGTAAGTTAAATCGATCCATTTATGGATTGAAGCAAGCATCGCGTTCTTGGAACCAACGTTTTGATGAGATCATAAAAGAATATGATTTCATTCAAAACGAGGATGATCATTGTGTATATAAAACGGTTAGTGGGAGCGCACTGACATTTATTGTCCTTTACGTAGATGATGTATTGCTTATTGGCAATGACATTCCCAAGCTACAATCGGTGAAAGCTTGGCTTTTATTAAAATTCTCCATGAAAGATCTGAGAGAAGTAGCCTTTATTCTGGGAATAAAGATCTACCGGGATAGATCTAGAAAGCTGCTTGGACTCTCCCAGAGCACGTACATTGACAAAGTGTTGAAGAGATTCAAAATGGATCAGTCTAAGAGGGGACTGTTGCCAGTGTCACATGGCGTCACTCTATCTAAGGACATGTGTCCTAAAACTCAAGATGAGAGAGATAACATGAGTCGGATCTCGTTCGCTTCTGCAGTCGAATCGATCATGTATGCCATAATATGTACGCGATCTGATGTCTCGTATGCTTTGAGCATGTGTAGTCGCTATCAGACTGATACAGATAATGGTCACTGGGTTACGGTTAAGAACATCCTTAAGTATCTTAGATGAACTAAGGATACTTTCTTAATCTATGGAGATTGAGAAATTGAGGTAACTGGGTTTACCGATGCAAGTTTCCAAACCGATAAAGACGATTGTAAGTCGCAATCCGGGTACATATTTTGTTTGAATAACGGAGTAGTGAGCTGGAAATCTTCCAAGCAAGAGACTGTTGCCGATTCAACAACAGAAGCGGAATACATCGCTGCAGCTGAGGCAGAAAAAGAGGCAGTTTGGATCCGTAAATTCCTAATTGGATTAGGAGTAGTTCCGTTAGCAGCTGAGCCCGTTCCTTTGTATTGTGACAATAATAGGGCTATAGCGCAGGCTAAGGAACCGCGGTCTCATCAACGATCCAAGCATGTAATTCGACGTTTCCATCCGATTCGTGAGATCATACATCGTGGCGATGTGAAGATCGAGAAGGTCGCATCAGATGACAACATTACAGATCCACTGACGAATGTTATTCCTCAGCAAAAGTTTGAGCGACATGTACATAGTTCAGATGTTAGATACTTGAGTGATTGGCTATAGGCCAAGTGGGAGATTGTTGGACAATTATGACCCATAGTATCACTATTTGTAAAAGACATTGTGGTTTTTCTACAAAATAACTATGTGACAAAGGAAATTGATATTTTATCATTTTGTAATTAGATTACTTAAATATATAAATGATAAAAGTCCTTATGATTAGTTCTGGATTATAAGATATGAGACAATATCAATCCACTAAAGGTTTAATCATTAAATATCTCTAGTCGTAGTATTATCGAGATTGGACATCGATAATGCGGAATAGGCTAGTATTACATTTGTGCGCGTTATGGAAGAGTAACGACATAGTTCTCATATATTTGGGTATTGGATACTCATTCAAGTGTAATGGAGGTTCTGTTTACCGATGGTACGGAAACAGCTTCGCTCTTGATAGACCTCTCGGAATCACATTGGTAGTATAACTATGTGTCTATGGGAATGCGAATCAGGGTAGGTGTATTTGGTCTTAACCTGAGACTTGCATCGCTAATACTTGCGAAAATTAGTATACTTTGGTTTTGGTCATCCGGGGCTTTAAAAGGTTCTGTGTACGCCTCTTCTGGGTTTACTGAGAATCGTAGTGTATTGGGTGTGATGTCAAGATGGAAGTATCACTTCAGTCATATGGAGATGATGATCACACAGGGATACAGAACTGGTACTCTATTATGTTGCAACTATCTGGATAATATGACAAGGTCATGATTATCCGATTAAAGAGACTAGTTGATAGTGATTCGATATATGCTTCGTACGGGGCAGACACAACTCCAGCCTCAGGCCTAGCATGGACATCTGATACTGGATCGCAATATGCAATATTTGGTATACTACGCTTGATATAGATTATGTATTCCTTAAGAGAATATTTCTGGAGAATTGGGTAGGCACGGTGCTTTGCTAGAAGTCAAACATGTCTTGTAAATCGGTAAGAATATGGTACCGGGTATGCATAAATTCGGATAGTCCGATGACCGTATTTACTGACAACATATCCAGGGATCTCATGGGTCGCTTCCCGAAGATGCACCGATGACGTTTGACTCGAACAGAATTAATCTGGGATTAATTATGAGAGAGAAAAAATTAATCTAGGATTAATTGCGGCAAGAATTTATCTAAGATAAAATTCGAATAGAAGAGAAAGAATGGTTAATTTGAAAAAAAAATCGATTAAATAATATATTCGATATATTAAATGAAATTAGATTTCATAGCGGAATTAAAATTAGATTTTAATTCGGGCGAACGAGTTAATTTAGAATTAATTCGTAAGCGACTTTAATAGTAATTTTGTTAGGCATAATTATTTAATTAAATTAGATTTAATTATATCGCAATGGTAAATTCGTTAATTCAGAATTAACGAACCCGAGCCCGAAATGTGTTTAGTGGGCCCACTCTAATTTTGAATTTAAAGTGGGGCGCACCAAATCATATCACTAGTCAACTTTATTACACTTTTAGTTGATAGAAGTTGGTAGAGATTTTGGTAGCTTGTAAAACACATAACCTTGATTTGTGAAAGACATATACCAACTTGATTTTTTGGTAAATTTTAATTTTATTTTAGAAATCAAATACACAACAAAAAATTGAAAATCTTTCTCTCTCACACACACCAAAACCGTGAGCCTCTCCCTTTCCTTTTGAAGTTTTGTTTCAAAATTTCTTCATTGCTAGCACACAAATGAGTCAACAAAGGTGTTAGGGAAACTTATCCCTAGAGTTTGGAATTCCTAGGAGGGCTTGGAGCACTTCTCAAAGGCAAAAATTTTTATTATCTCTATATCCACTAACAGTTCATTGTAAGTATTTTCCGCACACTTATCTTGAATTATTAACACAATTTTATGCTTAATAGATCCTTGGCATATTCTAGGAACCCAACACCATATAGGCGGTATCCTGATTAAGTTACATTTATAATTAATTCCAACCGACCATACACGCAGTATCCATGTTTAGTCAGGTTAAAACCAATTTTATTAAGTCCAACCGACCATAAATGCGGTATCCTCATTAAGTCAGGTTTTAAATAGTTTATATATTATTATTATTAAGGGAGATTAATCTAAATATTAGTAATAAAATCTTAACCTTTCACCCCCAGCAGAGGGGAGTTACCTACTCATGCTGAGAAAAGTAAAATAAAGACTGAAAAGTAAAGAAAATAAAGTACTATTGCGAAAAGTAAATAAAATTAAATATTGAAAGCTATAAATAAACAAACAAGATACAATCTTCTTAGTATTCTCTAGGAAATCCCTAGAAGAAGGTATGAGTTTACAACTGAAATTCGGCCTCAATTTATAGGCAAAACTTAGCTCCTCGCGTCGCGACGCGCTGTTGATGTTGGACGCGTGGCACGGGCTTCGCGGAGATGGTGACACGTGGCGTCGGCAGAATTATTAGCTCAATTATTGGCTTAGCGTCGCGACGCGTAAGGGTGTGCGCGTTGAGACACTGACATCAGCATGATGCAAGCAATGATGCATTTTCAATGATGAGTGTCGGCAGCATGTGATGGTGACACGTGTCCGGCGCACATTAGCAGATTTTGTTGTCATGTTGACACGTGATAGGCGTATGTTAGCAAAGGTGCATGATAGCAAAAAATTCTTTGATTGTGACACATTTTTGATGTATTTTAGCGGTCGCGACGCAGAAGTACTGCGCGTCGCTATGCGCAAATGACTATTTTACCCTTTTTTCTGTTTTTCACTGTTTTGGCCCCGAATTGATTCCAGAGAGTCCTGTTATTTTATTTATCTACAAAATACCACAAAACACATCAAAATATTCATAAAACGTAAGAAACTATACAAAATATTAAGTCAAAAGAAATGTAAATATTGATATATTTACCGCTTATCAGTGCACATGTATTTTACTTTTTGGAAAAGGTAGCAAAATTGAATTTGGCTTCTTTATATTGATTAAAAATTGCCACATTGTTATTTCCAATTTTGTCCAATTTTGAAATTTGCAACCCTAAGTATATAAGGGTTTCATTTTTCATTTGCTTGATAATTCTAAGCTTTGGAAAAGTGAAGAAACCAAGAAGAAAATGGAGAAATATTGGAAATTAGTAAGTAATTTCAACTTTTCTTTAAAGGAAAAATATTTCTTTGGTTCTTGGCTACAACATATGTTGTTTTCTTGTTTCTCTACTCTCTTTTTATTTGTGTTATGAAGTTTGGAAGCTTGAATGAAATATGTATGCATGTATATGAACAAAGTTTGCTTATTAATGGTTATTAGACACACTTTTGGTCATTAGATGATTTGGTTGACATTATAGAGTTTCTTAGCCACTCATAAATGACCTAGAATTGTTCTTGAGTTGTTTCATGGTGGTGAGACTTGTTTGGTGTGGTAAGGATTGGATTAAAGTATTGAATTTGTTTAATTTGGTGTAATTTTGTCAATTTGTGGAAATTGTAAAATTAGGGTTCATAACCCTTTCCAAATTTGGGTCTTTTCATATATGTGTTGTAATTTGATGTATATATGATGTATAGTAAATTTGGGATTGATTGGATTTGATCTTGACATGTTTTAAACTAAAAAGAACCAAATTGCAAATCCTGAAAATTAAGAGACCTCTCGGCAATTTGGGGAAAAATTATTTTCTTGAATTACAATTTTGTATTTTCTTCTATACGACATGTATAAATCATTTTGGTAGTGACTTGGAATCGCCTAATTATGTATTTGACAAATTATGACTAAAATGATCAAAATGCAAAGTTTAGGGTTATTTCCGTAATTACTGAAAAATCTGAAAACTTTTCAGATTTCAGTTTTAATGTATATTTGATGTACAAATCATTTTGGTTGTGATTGGAAATTATCTAAGTTTGTTTTGAACAACTTAGTTCTAAAATGATTAAAATGGAAAGTTTTGGGGTTGTATGGAAATTTACTAAAATTATGCTTTATGGGTTAAAAATTTCTATTTTTGAGTATTGAGTGATTAAAATAAATAATTTTATTTTAATACCCAAGAAAAAAAAAGAAATGAGAAAATTTGATTTTATCGCATTCCGTTGCGTAACCGGGTATTTGCCTAAAACCCCAACAAAAATGGTATTGGAGCAGGTCTGAACCTCAACACATGATATGAATATGCCTTTAAATTCAATTTTTATTTTGTCTTTACTTTATGCATGCTTGTATTTATTTAATTTGATTAAATTAAATACATAACATCTTTGCGAAAAATCTCTAATTAATAAGGTTTTAAAGTAATATGTATTGGATGCATATTTCTTGGTCCGTCTTGTCAATACGGTTTTTGGATATCTTTTCTATGGCTGCATCTGAGAAAGTGCCAAAGTAGTGAGGGTGTAGTTGATAGAAATTTATTCATACCAGATGTATATGTGATACTAGATAAATTCAAGCGAAATCGGAAAATCCTGAACGTGCCAAAGCTGTCAGGACTACGCAAGTATCTTGAATTTATCATTTACAAGTTTAACCTTGGTACGACTCCTTGTGAACGTGCCAAAGTTGTTACAACGAGAAACGACCAGGACCGGAACCTAGAAGTCACTAGTGAGTGATTGACAACGAGTTGTCTACCTAATGAATATACGTAGGCGAGAACGTATCAAAGCTGTGAGTCGAAATATATTCATGGGGTCCACTTCTCACTATGAAATTCAATTTAATTATTGGATTCCCGTTTTCCGTTGGGGATTATGGTATTATGTAAAATAGTGGGAGGCACTGCGTGGTTTAAAATTCCATAACTAAAGCAGTGTGTAATATTATAAAAATTGTTTCTTATGTTTCCTTTATTCTATTGTGTTGATAGAATTAAAACTTGTAATTCACTGCATGCATATTATTTGTATATGCTTTCTGACTTTCATTACGGTTGCAGATTTCTAGAATAGGTTCTAGATTTGGAATAGGCTTGGATATTGTTAGATTAGTTACAACCATCGGGAACTGTTGTTCCGATTTTCTTGAAAAATCAAGATGGTTAGTGACTTAGTTTCTAAGTCATGATAAATAATCTAAATGGATATCCATTTTAGGATATAATAGTGTAGAGAGAATAGTTTCTTTTGCAATAAGAATTGACGTGAATTAGTTAATGTCTTGAGATTCTTGACTGGTATTAAGTAAACCCCATTAGGTATTTGTTTATCTGATAATGACGTTTCTTGGCTTTAGTGGCCTTTAGAGGTAATGTGTCTAACACAATTTGCTAATCAACTATTTGCAATTGTTGTGAATAGTTGAAGGCAAATCATAAAGCTAAAGAAAGGAGATGCGTATAGTTGTGTATAGGAAATATCGATTTTCACAATACGACAACTATAGGTATTGGATATCGGATCTCCCGTCTAGTTATTTAAAATATTATTTAATGATTGTTTCGATATTTGATATTAGAACTTGTAACTATTGGATAGTTACTTGGTCTTTATAAATAGTTATTACATATTTTAAAATGACTAGTAGTGTCATTGATGTAGAGATAAATATTAAGAAAAATATTCGGTTAACTAAATAACTTAGAACAATGTTTTATGAGATTTTATCACATAAGCATT
Source organism: Zanthoxylum bungeanum (assembly GCA_019454045.1). Lineage (NCBI taxonomy): Eukaryota > Viridiplantae > Streptophyta > Magnoliopsida > Sapindales > Rutaceae > Zanthoxylum > Zanthoxylum bungeanum. The sequence goes on along the minus strand of SKCR01011805.1, from coordinate 22,688 downwards.
AGATGCTTATTATATATGGTAAAGGATGGTCTGATACGAGATCACACCACATATCCTTATCCATTTAATGAATATTGTATTCAGGAAGTGATTAAATCTCATTTAACCAACGATCATTATTGGACCACAGATTTATTAAACTAATACATTAGATGTATGTAGTTTCATGAATTATAAATTGCCTTGGATAGTTTTCTTTACTTCGTAACTTAGTTAATGAATTGTCATGAATTAGTTACGTGTTTCTAAAAGAACACATATTGAACGTCTTGAATGGTTCGAGAACTTTTAATATGTTTCTGATGAAACGCGAATAGAATATTTTGACTGGTTTAAAGATATTCGATTTGAAGTTTTGAAAACTATATCATTAAAATTCATCGTGAGTCTTTGAATTGTTCAAAGATGTTTGATATGATCAAACCTATGAATTTATGGCAATTAGTTCTGAAGTTATTCAATGAATATGATTCTTACTCAATATTATTCGTCTACGATTCCATTGTGATGGAATTGGTCAGTGGGAGAAATTGAATTTTATATGATTTGATTCGTTTGATATTGAGTGTTACCGAATTAGTTTCAATACTCTTGGGGATATGCTCCAGTAACTCTAATTCATCCTTTTAATTAAGGTTCCATTAGTTTCTACAATTACTTATATGATATGTATAGGTAGAAAATTCGAATCTTGAAAAGTTTGAGATTTGAATCTTTCTTTTATATAATAGTTATATAATTGAAAAGTATTTGCGCCTCGGAGGTACAAGCAAAAGTTTGTCATTTATTATATTTAATAGAATATTGTATTTTATTTGATGGAATATCTTTTCTACGATCTCGAGTAATAAAACTATTTTATTATTTGGTGTGTAACATCGGATGTTGAACATTGTAGAAAATACTTGACTTATTGAAGTCAAATGTGAGAGTGATAAACTATAAATGGAACTACGTAATTAATAAGATGATATGACCCTAAGACATCTCCGTATAAGTTCAATAGGATGTCAGAATTATTTACAAAGTATTTGATACTTAATGGTTATGTTGTTTTCTTATAGAAGAAAATTATCATATAACTTATAGTAGGAGCGATATTTGATATCGTTTTCGGAAGTTAGCATTGAACCATAGATCTAAGATTGTTCGTAGCTTACTACGATCAAGTTTTGAACTTGATTAAGATTTTGTTATGAATCATTCATAAAATAAGTAAATTATTTGCGCAGCAAAAGCAAGGTGAGCATATTAAAGGTTTGACATTTATAGTATGACAGTGAGAAAGTTTATACTCAATAATATATCATAGATTCTAAGGAAACTTGTCTCGAGTCGTACTAATTGAACAATTAAAGATCTGTTGGTTAATGTTGATATTAAACTATATATTTTGGCTAAAGAATACAAAGTGGCATTCCTGAATGGTTTCTTCGAATAAGAGATCCATTATGATTTCTTTGTTTGAAGAGTTCATTCTAGAATGGCCCTGGAGTTTGTATTCTGCTATGATTAAAGTTTGATATACTAGCTTATAGATCATATTGTAGACTCTAATAAGCTTTCTGGAAATCTGTGTTTTCTGATTTTGATAACAGTCAGATTGTCTGATTTTATCAAAGCATGGAAAATACATATATGTTAATAGGGTTATTGGCAGCGTACAAATTTCTTTCTAGTATTGTATATCCTAACGACATTATCATTATTAATGTAATAATGATATGTTTCTAAGGTAAAAGGTTTACCTAAGTCTTATTTTCTCCGTGAAAGCAGTAGGAGTAGTCTTTGTTATATTTGATATAAAGTTGTATATATGATATAAAATAAGAAACTTGTGAGATACTCCCATTAGTCGTGCATTAGATATGATCTAATAAGAGACACAGCAAGACTAATTGTTTGACAGTTAGTATAACTATTTGACAGTTAGTGTGTCTCTTGTATATTGTATTTATCTTTCGTAAATGATGATTCCTTACTCAAAATAGAAATTGATTAGAATGTCTAAACAATCTTATGCATCATAAGATGATGGCATAATGAATATTATATTATGTACGACTAAAAGACATCAATTTAATCATAATTGTTACAAACTATTTTGATATGCTATAAACCATAGGATGTGTCTGAAACATGTTTTTTGTTATCTTTGAGATATTAAGAATGAGTTTCTTATTCATGGAGAATATTGTCTGCAACCACGAGAGTCTCATTAGTTTGAGTCTAATTATGATGTTAAATGGTCTACATCATAAAAGAGTCAAAAAAGATGCAGTGGGAGTGTCACGAATGATTCTACTGTGTAAGTGGAATTAATTATAACTTATGAAGTATTGACTTATGAAGTTACAAAGTGACCTTATAAATTAGAAGTTTTGATATTGATGTTGTGCTTGCGGTTGTCTGCATAGTATTTTGGACATGATCCTTAAATACTTGGACAATTCAGTAGCTATAGCACAATATTGATGTATAAATTAGGTTATATCAAATATGAATGATGCTAGTTAAGGGAAACGTTTTTGGGTTTGTTGGACAAACTCAATATGTTATAGCAGGCTTACTTGTTGTTGCCTACCCCTTGAGTGTAGGTTAGCTCTTAAGGACCATGCGTATGTGATACATATTTAGATGTGTATATGATACCGTGGATTGGCACTAGAGCAAGTGGGAGAAATTGTTAGGGTTGGTGCTCGGAGTGCCAATCCGGATCATATTTATGTCTGATTCATGAATATGAACAATTCATTTTTCCAAAATATTACTTATTTAAGGTAGTACTTCTTGCTTTTATATACATATTCGATTTAATTACAATTAGATTGAAATTAAATATGATTTAGTGATATGTATATAGTAGACAAAGACCTGATAATATATAATGTAGTGCGCAGTTACAAAGTAATTTGTAATTGACATTGGGAAGTGTCACTACTAGAAGTATATTATCAAATAAAGTTCCTGGTCAAGATTTACTAACACGGGTCGGTTAGTAAAATCCGCTGAGACCAGTACACGTCGTATATCGAGACTTGGTCTGATGGTTTATCCCAATGAACCATGAGTCTGGGGAGACTCGTATAGACGTGTAGGTGTTTATATTGGATAAACACTGAACGACTCACCGAAGATTTCCTAATAGATGGTACACCAACGTCAATAGGAATCTTCTCGGGTCAAGTGAGCATAGTGGTCCTTTGACTTGAGATACCACTGTGGATGTATGAGGTATCCTCCACACTTTGATGGCAGTCACGTCACCGATCTATTAAGATCAGACATCCGCATGTTCGTTGGGTGTAGACTGATCCTCATGATATCATGTGCGTATAAGATAGGATCTGTCAGTTCTGTGTACAGAGAATAGGTATTCAATGTGAAATTAGCAATCTGTTAAATTCATGGGCCCGTGGTACACTGTAGAAGTTAGTTCTGAGTGTTATTAAGAGGTTGCTAATAGAATCGTCGACGAGATTATACCTATAGAGATTTGACATTTTTATCTATATCTCTAGGATAATCCGAATACATGTGACGAAAGGATTATACGTATGCAATGACCTTGATCTGTATGGTTCAGAGAGTTTATCTGTGTCCGTCATAATTTACGGGTGGGTAGATTATGGACACGAAATTGGATTTCGTGACGGATATTTCTGAACCTAGAGAGTCAGACTAATGAAACATACTCGTAGAGTACTAGGGCAACTATTATAAATAATATTGATTATTTATAAATCGTTTAACGGTTAAACGAAACGATACATGCATAGGGGCAATTCGGTCATTTCTAAGTTAATGTGTATTTGGTTTAAATACTTGATTTTATTAAATACACATTAATTTTTTTGGTCAAATAAAGTATTTGACACATGTTCCAAATATATATTATGGAATATTTAAAGTAATTATGATACATGTATTTAGATATTTGCATTAAGTAATTATTAATTATTTAATTGTTAAATAATTAGAATAATTAAATGCATTTATCTTTATCATCATTATACTTTTAAATGGCAAAATATGATGGGTGCACATGTATTTTACTTTTTGGAAAATGTAGCAAAATTTAATTTGGCTTCTTTAATATTGATTAAAAATTGCCAAATTTTTATTTCCAATTTTGCCCAATTTCGAAATTTGCAACCCTAAGCATATAAGGGTTTCATTTTTCATTTGCTTGATAATTCTAAGCTTTCAAAGAACACAAAAACACAAGAGACTTGAGAGGAAAAGTGAAGAAACCAAGAAAAAAATGGAGAAATCTTGGAAATTAGTAAGTAATTTCAACTTTTCTTTAAAGGAAAAAATATTTCTTTGGTTGGTGGCTACAACATATGTTGTTTTCTTATTTCTCTACTCTCTTTTTATTTATGTTATGAAGTTTGGAAGCTTGAATGAAAGATGTATGCATGTATATGAACAAAGTTTGCTTATTAATGGTTAATATGCACACTTTTAGTCATTAGATGATTTGGTTCCCATTCTAGAGTTGCTTAGCCACTCATAAATGATCTAGAATTGTTCTTGAGTTGTTTCATGGTGGTGAGACTTGTTTGGTGTGGTAAGGATTGGATTAAAGTATTGAATTTGTTTAATTTGGTGTAATTTTGTCAATTTGTGGAAATTATAAAATTAGGGTTCATAACCCTTTCCAAATTTGGGGATTTTCATATATGTGTTGTAATTTGATGTATATATGATGTATATTAAATTTGGAGTTGATTGGATTTGATCTTGACATGTTTTGAACTAAAAAGAACCAAATTGTAAATCTTGAAAATTAAGGGACCTCTCGGCAATTTTGGGAAAAATTGTTTTCTTGAATTGTAATTTGTATTTTCATGTATAAGACATGTATAAATCATTTTGGTAGTGATTTGGAATCACCTAATTATGTATTTGACAAATTAGAACCAAAATGATCAAAATGTAAAATTTAAGGGCATTTTCGTAATTACTGAAAAATCTGGAAAATTTTCAGATTTCTGTTTTAATGTATATTTGATGTACAAATCATTTTGGTTGTGATTGGAAATCACCTAAGCTTGTTTTGAACAACTTAGGACTAAAATGATTAAAATTGAAAGTTTTGGGGTTGTATGGTAATTTACTGAAATTATGATTTCTGGGTTAAAAATTTCTGTTTTTGAGTATTGAGTGATTAAAATAAATAAGTTTATTTTAATTACCCAAGAAAAATTAAAGAAATGAGAAAATTTTGATTTTCCCGCATTCCGCTGCGTAACCCAGGTATTTTGCCTAAAACCCCAACACATTGTCATCATTGTCATCACAACTCTCCTCAGCTACTCTTAAATGCGCCAATCAGAATCACCTATTTCATTGTCGCTGCACCGGTCTATGGCAGCTCTGCGCTGCCACCTCTCTGCCACTGCACCGACCTATGGCGGCTGACAATGGCACTTTTTTAATGAAAACCGTTGTTTTTCTCACAGTCATCATTAGTCTTCTAGAAGTTTATCCTGTCAACACAGGTTGGCTTGTGCATCTTCATTCCTCGGGTCGACACACCGAGGTAAATGATACTATAAAAGCTTTCATTCAACTCTCTCAACCAGGTTGGGTTTCACTATTAAAGACCATTCGAGTCAGATTTCAACAAACTCTTAGAAAACTCAAATTCAACATCCTCCAGGTGGTCGGGATGGTATCCAACTTGCTTCATCGTCAACAAGTTCTGGCTTTGGGAGAACCTCCATGAATCATGTGGTCGGGTTCTACTGTCAAATCTCTTCTGTCTCTTCAGGCCCTTAGGCCTTATCATCCATTGTTGGCTAAGTACAATGCCTAATTTACCCATGTTCAGTATTTGAACCTTACTCAGGGTGAAAAACCATCAAAACATATGGGCTACAGAAATCTATTATACCAATCCCAACACGGAGGCCCACAAGGTGATTCAAGATCTTCTATTACTACTACTGTACAAGTAATTGTCGATGGGAAAAATGAAAAATGCACAAAATGAAATTTCTTTAGATTTAAGTCCAAATTTTGGATCAAATTTAGGGCTTCAGTTTTCGACAGTATTTGCTGAAATTCTCTACAAGCAACAGTGATAAACCAAACTCTATACCCAAGAGTGTGGGTGAATTGGGTTACGGCTAAAATATGCAGAATTAAAAATCTTTGCCGATTTTAAGCTCTTTTACCAATTAATGGTTAAGGTCAATTTTTTCTATTGTAGCAAACAACCTATATGCAAGTTTCTAATATATAAACATGTAATAAATAAAACTTGCAATATGTAAAGAGTTAAGGGATAGAGAAAATGACACCGAGATTTATAGTGGTTCGGCCAACAATGCCTACGTACACTCCCCCAAGCTGCGCTTGAAGATTTCCACTAATAACGAGTTTTCGTGGCTCACCCACAACCAAGAGTTTTACACAAGGTGCACTCTGAATCTTTACACTTTGAGTTTTCTACGTAGGCTCACTCGAAAACCTTTACAATTACCCAAACAATGGGATTTCACAAACCGCAAGTGTTTTGTATAAAGAAGTTGTAAAACACACTTGGGTACTCACAATGATAAAGAAGATTGCGTGAGTTGGTTACCCAAGTGATCTAAACTCACTACAAATGAATATGAAGGTGTAGTGTGTGTGGGCTTGACGAGTGTTTATGAATATGAAGGTTTAGAAACACTATTGTTTTTGCCTTGGTAGAATATGTATGAAGGTTCTCTAGTTCTCTAACCAAGCAAAAATGAGTTGTGGCTCAATTTATAGCAAAATGAAAACACATGCCTCAACTTGCTGTCTGAGACCGGTATGCCGATCTCCAGACACCGGTATGCCGGTCTGGCATAGTAACGGGTATTAACGGTAATATTACCATTGTAAATATATTTGTTAGGCCAGTATGGTAACCGGTATGGGGACCGGTATGGTCCTTACCAGTTCCAGTATGTGTGCGATGTGAAGGCTTGACCGGTATGGTCACCGGTATGATGATCGATTTAGGTCATGCCGGTTCCAGTAAAGGAACTAGCCGTTAAGCTCACCAGTATGGAACCGGTTTGGTGTGTGCCGGTTCCAGTAGTCATGTAATCCATAGGTTCACCGGTATGTTGACCGGTATGGGACCAGTAAGGTTCGTGCCGGTTCCAGTAGTATGCAAAACATAGCATCTCACCGATATGGACACCGGTAAGGGACCGATATGCCGGTCTCTGTACCAAAAATGCAAGTATGAAGGTTTTAATGCATTTTGTACATGAACCTAATGCATCTAAGTGAATGTCCATGTTTCCTATGAGCTTTGGCACTTGAATACTCAAATCACATTACAATTATAGCCCTAAGCTAAGACTTCATATAAAATCTTCAATGTATGCAAGTCTTCACATTCTTCGTTCTTCACCATCGTGTGCTTCGATAACTTTTTGTATTGTCTCGCTTCTGTGCGTCGAAAACTTCACTCTCGTTGCATCATCAAAATCCAATATGCGATTGTGTCGCTAACATCTGCGACTCTCTCCAGACCACCTTACGTAAATATACGTACAAGTCATACCCAAAAGATGTGAAGCCACCAGTTATGGTGGCACCAATAATTGTATTTATATGATCTACTTGCCTATAGCGATTTACTTCCTTACCTTTTGAACTAGACTCGGGATTCCTGAATCCTGACTCTATCAGATCAGATGTCTTTTGATTCACAGTTATAGCATAAGATAATAATGCGTAATACTTAATACTACTTAATTTCAGCGATTTACTTATAGTGACATGTTTTTGTTTTCATTTAATTCTGAATTTTTAATTTAAAAATTTCTGAACATGATTAAGTTAAAAAATTCAGCTTAATACTTTAATGAATCATTTAAATTTTATTTTCAAAATTACCCTTATGCAATTAATTTATTTCCTACTATAAAAGCTCAATTATATATATATTTTTTATACAATCAATTATTTATGGTAAAATTTATTATCAAATTTTAAAAATTGATCACATTTCCTACCATCAAAAGAACTTTATGTATTATCTACATAGAATAAATTATATAAATAAATATTTTTTTTTATTTTAAATAATTTTATAGTCTTTTCATTAATATATATATATATATATTGTTTTAATTTCATTCAATCAACTCTATTTATATGATCAAATAATTTAACTTAAAAATAATTAGAATAAGTTATGTAAATATAGTTTACAAAAAAAAAAAAAAAAAAAAGATAAATGTCATTCACACTAAGACAATCTTTTAGGATTCAAAATTAAAGTTTATTGGAAAGAATATAACCAATTTTTTGGGAAGTGGTGTTTAGAAAAAAAAATTGAAAGTATATATGGGATATGCTAATGAGTGTCCTTAGGATATTCATTAACAATTCATTTAAGAAAAGTTTTAACATCATTTTTAAGAGAAATAAAAAAAAATTATCAAAATATTAATGATTTTTTCTTTTTCCTATCAAAATTTTTCTAAAATGAATTTTAATAAGTATCATTAGGACACTCCTTAGTAATACACATTATATAATTGTTAAGGTTGTTTTCCGATTGGTAGTCGCATGAGCAGAAAAGTACTGCAGAAAAGGTGGTGGACGTTTTTTGAAAAGAGTCTCTCAAGGTGAAAGGCTTTGGACTTTTTTAAACTTTTAACACACGCCTTAGATTCCCCCTCGTCTTTTCTGTTCTAACTTTTTCCTCTTCTTTCGTCCTTTTTACTCACTTCTTTTTTTTTGAATTACAATTATATATATATATATATATATATATATATATATATATATATATAAAATCTGAAATCTATTGGGATATTCAATACATACAATTATCACATACCCAGATATTTACATCTATTAAGAGACGAGCCATAACCGGAAATATAACCGGAAATATCTACTCTCACTCAAATAATCGGGGAGAAAATTACTCCCAAATCTCAATTTTTAAGATTGGAGACAAGAGTCCCAAGCGAGTCCATTTGGGGTTACCACTGGACTATGAGCTTTTTACTCACTTCTTACCATTGGCTATTAGATCTACTTTCTGTCCTTTCTCCTCATTTTGAATTCTTCACATTCATTTTCATATTATGTTTCATTTTTATCTCTCTCTCTAAAATTAAACTTCAAAGTATTGAAACATTTTTTAAGCCCCCTTAAGTTGCAGAGACAGAGACTCATCATGGATGAGGTTCTGTTCTGTTTCTTGTAAAAACCCCCCCTCCCACATTTTCACTAAAACCAACCAACAAACAACAATGTCATTGCCCTTAACCCAGCAACCACCACCGGCAGTGACAATAACCCAGCAGCAGCAGCAGCAGTACTACGACTCCCATTCTAGCCACGGCTCTGTTGGCCCCGTCGTTGCCGTTCTGGTGGTGATCATAATCCTAGGCGTGCTCGCTGCCATGATCGGACGCCTCTGCTCTGGAAAAAGAATCATGGGTTATGGTCACTACGATGTGGAGAGCTGGGCCGACCGCAAGTTCTCTTCTTGCATTGATGGAACACTTAGCCCCCCATTGCCAAGGCCACCTATTGTTTCTCAAGAGAGACACCAACACCATCAAGAGGAACAACACTCGTCTTCAAATCAACCGACACGTAATTTAGATTCTTAATCAGGTTTTTGGCTGCCATTGCCACTGTTTTTGTTTTTATTTCGATTTTTTTTTTTAAGTCAGTTCCAGTATTAATCTGATTTAGGAGGTCCTTAAAACTCCAAAAATCTTTTTGCCTTCTTCAACTCATCTCCTCTTTTGTGTTTACTAAATTCACCAAGTTAAACGAGGAGGGTTGTACTTTTGTATCCTTATTTTTGAAATTATTAAGGGGGAAGTGCAAGTGCTGTTGTATTCCTCAAAACATGCAGTTCTGTTGGTGCCATTATAAAAACATTCCATTGATAGGTCAAGTGCTTTAAATTCTGCAGCCAAATACCAATTTGGGATCCTTCTTATTTATTATCCTGAGAGTAAAGTCTCCTTCGCATGGCAAGAAACAAAACAACTACTGGTTGCCAGTTTGCATAAGCCATGTTATTGTCAGGCATTCATAATTGCACTCACCATACATACAGATCAGTTTCTCTTCACAATAACCTCAAGCATAAATGAATAGCACAAACAACTTTATATTATATTCATGTGGTCCATCCATTTATGATGCGTTTACATATTCGTAATCAAAATGAAATGAAATCGGAATGGGCTATAATGAGAATGGTAAATCGAAATCAGATTAAATTATTTACTTAACTGTAGCAATCAGAATTAAAATGAAGTAGCATTACCATTGATGTGGTTACTTTGTCTAGTAATCAGAATGAATTGTTAAAAAATTTCAAAAACACCATTAGTTATAATTATATATTAATTTATTATTTATAAAATAACATTAATTAATTAACTTAGAAGCAATATTGTAACTTCTGTCAATAATGGGAATAAGAGTCTCATTCCCCATTCCCAAATGTGGGAGCCTCACTTCCATTCTCATTCCCATTTTTATTCAATTTTAAAAAGTAAACAACCTTAATGAAATGATCTTCATTCCTCCATTCTCATTGTATTCAAGTAAACACACCATTAGAATTTTGCATCAATCTTATCAAATTCAAGATAATTACATACAGCAAATTACCAGTTAAGCTTCAAACGGAACTAAAAACTTGAATAAATAAACATGTTGGAAATGCTTGAAATAAAAGAGGAGAAACCGTAAACTGAATCCATACCTGCAAAATTTTGTGCCCAATCAACCAAAGGATTTCAAGAGATGTGTGAATCATTTTTTCTCATCTAAATCAATTTTACTACAAATAATTGTGCCTTTAAGGGTGAAGGATTTTGCTGACTTCAATTCAAGGCAATCTAGCTACTATTCTTCAAAGGGCGCTTCATTTTGAGAAGATGGGAAATACCAGCCACTAAATGGAGCCGACTGCTGGGAATACCTGTCTTTGCCAGTGCCTTCCCATTTTTGTCCAACAGTATAAAACAAGGAACGTAATTGATGTCATAATGGACAAGCTGCATCTACAATGAATATGCATAAATTAGCGATCCCAAAGGAGGATTGAAATCCCCAAAATGGACAAGATAATAACTAAATGAAGCTCAATGAAACTATAAAAAGAATATACACACAGAACTATATATGATAATGATTTCACTCACTCATTATATAAGATCTTAACACTATTTCAAAGCAGAGACTGCTAGCAAGAGCACTTAGTAGATGAGTGGCATGAGACATGAGTCACTAGCTCTTTCTAGCCAACTACTGTTTGATGCATATTCTTCTGCAGACCTTCACAATAAGTAGAACAAACAGTGATGTATATACCATAAAAGTCCACAACTATGTCAATATATAGGCTACAAAAGTCTTACACCAATTCTATCACTGAATCCAGGAACGTGATTCAAGAGCTACTGGACAGGTAATTGTTCATACTATTAAATTTGCTGGATTTGAGATGTATCATTATCTTTTTGGCACATCATTCCAAAAAATATATGGAGCTCAGAGGGTGGCATCAATAATTGTATTTAATTCCTCAATCCTTTTGAACTAGACTCTGGATTCTTCGCTCAATCAAATATCTTTTGATTCACTATAGTAGCATAATAATTAACATTACAAATCCTTAAGATTTCCACATTGGATGACCATACTTTTAGTTTCGTGATTCTATAATAGAAAAATGAACATGAAAAGCTCATTTGATGCACTATACCCAATTATAATATCTCTTTCCTTTTAAGCTAAACTGCCTATCGAACTTAGCAGTTGTACTTTAGATACCAACTGGAGTTACTGCGTGTGTGTTGTCTAACCATGACTAAGATGGCCAGATTTAAGGATGTGAAGACAATTGCCTATAGTGGTTTTTCTGGGTAATCCTTGTATCATCTTGATCCATTGTCCATGCAGGTAGATATTACTTCTGCCAATCTGAGAAATCCTTGATGAGCAACAATGAAAAAGATATTGCCAAGTATCATTACTGGCACAAAATAAATGAGCACCATAATTTCTCTATGTAGAGAATCAATATGAGACAAAATTACAAAACAAAAATCCCTGAATTTAAATGTTATAAAAAAGATCAAACCATGAGGCATGCCGATAACAATAACAAGCTGAAGAAGAAAAATAAATGACATGTAGAATCGTCATTACCATGTTTTGGTTTATGCACACACAGATCAAATTTGTGAAACCACAAGCATAGTTCTAGCCTGATGATTATATCACATAACAGAAAAAGTTCAACCCAACCCAGAGGAAAGCTCTTAATTACTTAATATCAGTTCAAACATTTCAATATTTCAATCATCTATGTAAAAGAAGTCATGAAGGGAACACACTACCTCAGGCAGCCATTTCTCATTTTCGGCATCTGCCATAACAATGTTCAACCAGTTTAAATTTCTACCCTCCACCTCAGTGACAAAAGGAAGTAAGGAATTACACAAACTGCATTTGGGTGAGTAGAATTCAATCACTGTAGCTTGTTTCCCACTCGCCAGCGCCGACGCAAATGCTCTTTGCTCAGCCTCTCCTTGCTATTCCAGACTCAAGATCCTCTTCTTCAATTTGAAATTATTATTATTAGTATGGCTGGCTCTAGCAGAAAATGGGGAGGTATTAAAGGAGTTGATCCATGAATTTGAGGAGTTTGAAAAGGAGTTGAATGAATTGAAGGCAATGGATCCAAGATTTTGCAATGATTTAAATAACCAAGGACTTTCGAAAGTACAAACATTAGGAGACTGCGTTTTGATGATTAAGCCATGGCCATTTCAGACAAAAGAAAGGCTGTTTACGAGAAGAATCCATATTCTCCAAAGCAAAGCACTGTGCATAAAGATAAACAATAAAGACCATCATATGTCACAAGCAGATCAACATTTCTACAAAATTGCTCTGAGAAACAAGCAGATCAAAATTACGAATACTGCTCTGCCAATATTTTTACGAGGATATACAACATTTCTACAAAAGGAACTCCTTCTCACAATTAATGTAATTTTGCGGGAAGTAATGCATAATATGGTATAATGAATTGAACTTTTCTATAAAAAAAATTTATAAACCCTATATACAAATTTTTTGCTTCCCCTAACATTTGAGACAACAAAATTAATAAATAAAAGGTCTATGAGAATGAACCTTTACGTAGACACTACAATTCAAATAGCACTATCAGCGAAAAGATAGAGCGAGCAAATGGAAACGACCGCGTATATGATGAACTTTGCGCCAATGAACATCCATTTCATATCTTTACAGTCCAAGGAGCGAAAAGGATACTTGACAATTTTAAACAAAATTTGTGATCTAATTAGCAAAATTCGTCAACGAACGAACCTAAAACCTTCGCAAAACCATAATAGCAGGAGATAGCAAGGCGCGTGGTAGCAAAAACGACACCGTTTAAGTGAGGGATAAGGAAGTTCAACTTTTTAACGTTTGTCTTTGCTTAAATTTAAAAAAAAAAAAAAAAAAAAAAAAAAAAAAAAAAAAAGAAAGAAGTTCCCCATAACCGGGCTAGAGTTTAAAACCTACCGTTTAATCGAAAATTAATAATAAATCATTTTAAAATTGATTTCTGATTAGTTGAAAAATATTTAATGATTCCTTAGAAATTATAGATTTTATATTTTATATGATTGAAAATAAAAAAATAAAATAAAACTCATTTTTTAATATACTCAAAAAAATTATTAAAAAAATAATAATTATAAAATTGAGAGAGTTGACTAAAATCACTAAAGAAAAATAACAATAATGAAGAAAAGGATGAGTATTTTTGCAAATGGGCCAAAAAAAAAAAATATATATGTGTGATTAATCGGTAGAAAATAGATTACTTTTGGAGTAAATCTAAATCAATGATTTTCAACCAAATCGAATAGTTTCGGCAATAATCATCAATTAATCGTCGTTTGATCGATGATTAATCATCACTGAATTATTAGATATGTACCTATTAGGTCTTTGATTTTTTATAATTATTCATTAAGTCCATATTATTCTAATAGTAAAGAATCATTGTTGCATCATGTACTGTTTCTATTAAAATAATATGATTTAATAAGTATTATATAAAAAAAAAATTCAGAAACCTAATAAATAATTATGAAAACAATTAGAGACTCAAATGATATTGTCCCTTATAACAATTCACGTCTAAATTAACCATAAATTATGTATTAAATTCTAATAAAATCCACTCAAAAAGTTTTTTTTGTCCATGTAACTTTAATACATTGGACGGAAGAATAATCGGCAGCCATGCTGCTTTAACTTGAACAGCTCACTACAAGCTTTTCCTGGAAGCCTTGGGTCTATATACAAGTCCATTATCATTATAAATTGTCCGCTTGCAAATAAGAATAATTAAATCCATAAGAATTCGGGTCGTTCCAAAAGTTTCTAATTTTACGGTTTTGTGATTAAAAATATATGGTTAATAAATGATAATTCTTAAATAATTTTATTTTATGTTAAAAAAATAATTATAATATATATTTTTTTAATATTTTGATAATTAAATTTTGCAAAACTCAGTAGCGCTTGGAATTTTAATGACTCCTTACAAAGAAAATACTCAATTCAGGCCTAGCTGCACCATCAGGATTAATCATATACAAAGCTTCAGAATCTTTAGAACCCCTCTCAAATCTTGCTCTTAATTCACCATCTCCATTTTCCTTCTCATTTGGACTCGGAAGCACACCTGCACCCATTGACACGCCTCGCAAAAAGCTGCATCACATGAAGCTCCTCATCTGACATTTGCTTCCTCCTGTCCTCCTTATACACTGTCCAGTTTTTCTTCCATTACAATAAACAGCCCAAACAAATTCCTCTAAAAGCTTCTTCTTATGAGTCTTGGTTTCGCTCTCCAGGGCAATTCTACCAATATCAGACGCCATTTCCTTTTGAAGCAAGCTTGTAAGCATTGGTAGCTCTATTACAAATGATAGATGTGGATGCTAATTTTCGTCCGAGATTAATTTGTAGTATGGGGCAATAGTGATCCTGCAAACAAAGGTAAAATAAGCGAGGAGATTACTGCCCACCGGTGTGGTGGGTGCCGTAGGCACTCCGATGCTCAAGTTAGTGATGAGGATGAGCAGAAAATAAGGAAGAGCAAGGCTTGATGTTACCTTGATCTCCGTTTGATTGCCGTGAGGGCGGTGTGTTTCCGTTTGGAATGTATGAAGCTTTGAGAGCTCTTCTTTGAGAAGTAAGACCTCTCTCTCCAATGCTCTGAATCATGTTGCTATTTATAGGATCAGTATCACCACCTTTTGAGTTGGCTTTGCAGTTATAATTAGCAAAGATGGGCCCATAACGTGTCTAATAATTAAAGCTTTTGGTGAGTGGAGAGTATCACCACGTGGAGTAGGTGTAATTGTTGACAAAAGGGGGTTACAGTAGTTGAAAGGTTAAGATGGAAACATGAGACGTGTCTTGGGCTTTCGAAATCTTTAAGGCCGGATTATTGTCTTGGGCCTTATCTATCTATCCACAGATGCGAAGTGAAAAGACGATTTTACCATTGAGACCAAATTTGGCCTGTACATTAGATAATGAAGGAAAATTTTTAATTTACTCTATATTATATTTACAATGATAGGAACCTTTATATAGGTAATGTTGACAGCTGTTTTTCGTTTCAGGGGTAATTCGGGAAAATCACTCCTCGAACAAACCTCTCTCAACTGTGAATTTGTTTGGTTTGTTGGGAACCAAAGGCAAACTTTACAGGAAGATGAGAAAACACACAAACAAAACAGAGGATTTAACGTGGTTCGGCAGAATGGATCCAACCTACGTCCACAAGCACAAGAAAAATGAAATCTTTATTATCACCTCGGGTCTGACCGACCTCTTTTTCTCTCTCTAACTCGTAACTCTTTTCTCTCTTTTACAAGTGAAGAAATAACTATATTTTGCTAGAAAACAATTGACCAACCATTTACAATGAAATCTCAACCTCTTTATATACTAGGTTCAATTCCACTATTACACCAACCCGTGACGTCACCCATGTGTAGTTGCCATCGATGCGCAGGCTATCTCCCCAACCACTCTATATAAAGTAACTATGTCATCTGACACCTCATTAAACCATGCCACTTTTGGTAACTGCTACATGATGTGCCACAGTGCCAGCCTGTACTCTAACTGCTTCTACGCGATTGCGTGTGTCAGTCGATAAACTCACAGCACTGCTTCGTCCCATCAGCCGCTGGCCTACTTCTATCCCATCAATCCTTGGTAAACCCAAGCTTCCGTCTAGGGCTTACGTCGCCCATCTAGGAACACAATGTTACAACCCCGACCCGCATTCTCGGGTCGGAAATTTGAGATGATCGACTGTAAATTCAAATGATCGACCAGTCCCACCAAGTCGGGTCGGTGCTGAGACCTTCACTCCCATCATCTTCCCTGAATATCTTTCCACCTCGGATCGGGCATCAAATGCAAATTCATTCTGATCTTCTCGTCAGGCCAGATGGCAATGCCTCTTCGGCCTGGGCCCCTTGTTCGGGAAGTGTGTTGGAGTTGGTGCTTAGAGCGCCAATCCGAATGATGTATTATATGTTTTATTATTTATTAATAAAATAACTACAGTTTCATTTCATACCTTATTAATGGTATTGTCATTATGCATAATAGATTGATGTATAAATATGCTAAAAATGACATCGACCTTAGAATAGTCTTGTAGTAATACTGCACACTAGATGGTCTGATATTAGGATAAGTATTACTGTTGTAAACTATTCTTAAAGTATATATATTTCTAGTTGTTGGTTTTGGAATGCGGTCGAATTCCTATAACTTAGAAGACTAGCACATGTCATATATTGGAATTGGAGTTCCAATGGTTTAACCCAATATACCATGATCTTTGAAAGCTCGTGTAGATGTGTGGGTATTGGTTGGACTGAATACTGAATGACTCACAGATGATTCCTAATAGTTGGAAGTACACACCACCGTCAATAGGAATCTCCTCAAGCCGAGTAGCATATGTAATCCTTTGACTATAGGATAGCATTGATTTTGTGTGAGATCCACACTTTGATGTCATGTATGTCAGAAACCTTTCGTCGTTTGGCCTCTAGATGTTCATTGGGTATGGACCGATGCACTCGTTAATCAAATGCGAATCAAGATAGGATCCTTCGGCCCGTATGTGTACCATAAAAGGGTTTAGGTATCCATGTAAATAAGTTATGATTCTTAAAACTTTGGTCAAACTTGATCACCTAGGGTGGATCGCATCAGTTGTAAAGAATCATGGACATGTCGACATGAGATGTGCACCTCGAAAACTTGACGGTGTATTCTATGTTTCCTAAACACAACTTGGATAGCCTACGACGGAATGATTGTTAAACATATTTGATTACCTCGACTTGTATAGTTCTGAAAGGTCATTCATGTTATTCACGAATTCAGAGATGGCCGAATTGCGTACATATTAGCTATGCTTATATGAAAAACGTGTCTGAACTTAGAGAGTCCCAATATGAAGTGCACTCGTTGAACAATTGGGTAGCCGATTAATTTTGATAAAAGATAATATTCGATATTATAATTATCAACTAAGATATTCAAGTGTTATTGGATAACATTGATTATTTACTTTGACCTAATTGGATTAATTCAATATTTACACAAGGGTTTTGTCGTAATTTCATAATTATCTCTACCATTTGAGTATATTATGGTAATTGCAAGTATGTAATTATACGTGTTTTTGGCTTGATTTAATTGGATTAAATCAAAGTGGCAAACATTGAACTAATTAATTTCTCAATCCTTGTCTTGATTTAATTGGATTAAATCAAAGTGGTAGACAAATGTGATTAGTCACACCTAATGATACATATTTAAACAAATTAGATTAAGCTGATATAAAAGTTTATTAAAATTTTTATTAATTAAAAATTGCATAAGTTTTGCTATAAATAGCAAGCTTGAGCAATGGTTTTAATAAAGCTTAAAAAAGCTAATACAAACAATTCTTGGAGAAATTAGCCTAGAGAAGAGAAATGTTTAAAGAAGTTTTGGAAGATCTCTAAGACATTTCAACAAGGAGGAATCAAGATTGGATCTTGGAGTGAAGCTTGTTTGCATTGGAATCAAAATTGGATCTTGGAGTCAAGCTTGCTAATCCTTGAAAATTCTTCAATCATTTCAACAAATGAGAAGTAGATTGGATCTTACATCAAGCTTACTAGGTAGGTTTGAACTTTTCTTATGTTATATTCTTTATTAGTAAGTTTTTCATTAGTGAGACATATAGTGATGAATTGTGTATTGGATGCATGATTACATAGCTTGAAATTGAAATAAGGCTAATAGATTGTGTTATGATGTTTTGGAAGTATAACACAATATGCTTATTAATTAGGTAAAAGATGTTCATGTTGGACTTGAAACAATTAATAAGAGTTTGAAACTATAGATTAAAGCTTAGAGCTATGACTACCATTCTAGAATCACTTAACTACCTTTGGGTGAACTAGAATTGTTCATGAGACATTTCATAGTGGGACTCTAAATTGGTTTGTGTTTAGATTCAAACAAATACATATAAGTATTTAGAATACATGTATGCTAGTTGTATAACATGTGTTGATGGTGGTTATGATGCTAAAATTGGATTTTAGGCGCATTTGAAGTATTAGGAGAAAATTGGAAATGTTTAGTATTGATTTGAAGTAGAAAATGCTCATTGTCTATGACATCATCGTGACACCGAGCATCAGACCTAAGAGCGTCACGACGTACATTGTTCTACGCCGTGACGTTGAGACGTTCAACTCTCGCAATTGCTCTCGCACTTTGGAGCGTCTCAACACCCAAGCCTCAACGTCGCGACGTGAAGAGCTGACATATATTGAAACTTCATTTTCTCCGTTCCGAAGTTTCCGGACTCCGTTTGGGTCCCCGTTTTGCCATACGGACTCGAAACGGAATGTAGTTTTATATAAAAATATTTTAAAATACACTTATGCTAGATATCAATGGGTTAAACGTACTTTCGTTGCGAGGGGCACCGATCCGACCCTAGGGGTTCTACAACTGCCCCAACATAATGGTATCAGTAGCAATGCTTAACCACACAATACATGTTGCATGTTAGACATGTATTTGAATCTATGTCTCTTCATTTTAATTTAATTATGCATAAATCATATTGGATATGTATTGTATATTTTAAAATAAAATTTTGACCTAATTATGTTAATGATTTGATTGTCATAAATCTCTCATGATTAAATGATTATTTTATTTTAAGTAATAATATTAGTAATGTTGGAGCATCATTGGAAGGTCTGTCTTGTCAATACGGAGATGAATGAGTTCTTACTACTTATATCCAAGACTGTCATTATTGTGAGGGTATAAGTGCTCGGAACTTAGGTTGCTTTGGTAAAATATTAGATGTAGCGTGATGAGTTAACGCAGTCACCCAATACCGTCAATATTATATGGGTGTACATACGAATCTCATTAGTGCACATTGATAAGTATACACCTGGAATACGTCTTAATCCAAGACTGTCAATAGTGTGAAGATAAGAAACGGTTCAGGATCAAACTAGGAGTCACATGAATGTGATTGGCCTTGGAGGTCTACCTAATGAGTTTATAAAGGCCAAGACCGTCGATATTGTGAGGTTGGAGTAAATGTCATGGGATCCACTTCCCATTATGAAGTTTTGATAGTCAAATTTCTATTTTTCCGTTAAGGGAGATTACAGAATTACGTAAAGAAATTGGAGGGCACTAATAGATTTAAAATTTCATAATCAATTAGTGTTATTATTTTGAAATGAAAAATATTCTGCTATTGTTTTAAAAAGTTGCCTTGTAGATGGTTTCCGCAAGTCCATTGATGAGACTTTTGGATTCTAATAAATTAAAAGGAGCCAAGAACTACTTTAAGTGAGAAATGAACATCCGCCTTGTCTTGGAGTTTTAAAAATTGACTTATGTAACTATCAATCCATGGCCTGTTGAAATCGATCATGACTCTGCTCCTGAAGAGCGAGAAAATTTTGCAAAATAGAAGGATGATAACCTGAAGGTGAAATCCTATATTTTAGGATCGATGATTCCAGATTTGCTGAGACAGTACATAGAGGTATCAGATGCTTGGAGCATTATGTGAACACTCAAGGAGTTATTCAAGGTAAATCAAGAAATCGAAATATATCGAAGGTCTAAGGAATTTTTTCGTGCTGAACTCAAGGATGGAGGAGTTGTCAGCATTCATGTTTTGTACATTATTAACCATATCTGATACTTGGAACGACAGGGCATTGTGATTGATGAACGGCTGAGCCGTAATTTGATTTTGTCTTCTTTGCCAGGAACTTATATTGGCTTTGTGTTAAACTTCTATATGCACTCGATGCAAGCCAGCTATTAAGAACTTCATAACATGTTACGCACGGTGGAACATGATTTGAGGAAAGAAAACCCCACTTTGTACCTTCATGGTGCATCTGGATCTTCAAAGACTTCTGCGAAGTCAAAGAAAATCAAAATATGGAAGAAGATATCAAAGAAGAACTCCAATAAGCACAAATATGCCGCAAATAGCTCGTGATCAATGTCTACAATGTAAGAAGTCTGGACACTGGAAGAATGATTGTCCAGAGCTAAAAGGAAAAGCAGGACCCTCAGGTACGTTTTGTATTTTTCCTATTATTGACATCTCATGAGCCTCGAATGCAAATAGTAGATGAGTGTTAGATACTGACAGTCCTACTCATATTTGCAACCCCCTGCAGGTCATGAAGGTTAAAAGAATACTGAAAAAATGGGAGATCCAGCTTAGAGTTGGCAATAGCGAGACATTGGATGTCAAGGCCATAGGAACGATTGTTCTAAATCTCCCCAATGGTTGTAAATTAGATTTACATGACTGTTATTATGTACTCTTAATTATCAAACAAATAATATCACTGTCAATATAAGATAAAGAGAGATATAAAATAAATATTAAAGATGAAGCTTTATGTTTATATGATAAAAATAATTTTGATGAGATAATTAGATTTTCTGGATTCATCAAGAATGAGGAAGAACCATGTACTTATAAGAAAGTTAGTGGGAGCATGATAGTTTTCCTAGTCTTGTATGTAGATGAATCTTTATAATTGGAAATGATATATGATTGATGCAAAGTGTGAAAGCCTATTTTTGCAAGAACTTCTCCATGAAAGATATGGGTAAAGCCTCCTATATACTAGGTATAAGGCTCTACCGAGATAGATTTAGGAAGATTATAGGATTGTCGCAATCGACGTACATAGATAAGATGTTAGAAAGGTACGGTTTTATCAACTGCAAGGCAGTAAATGTACCTTTCGGATATGACATACATCTTACGAAGAAAGTTACACCTCAGACTGAGGAAGAAAAAGTTATGATGTCTAACTTGTCATATGTTTTTTGTATTGGAAGCATAATGTATGTTATGTTATGTACAAGACCTGACATCAGTTTCGGCGTCATTGTGACTGGCCAATATCAATCTGATCCAAGTAATGATCATTGGACAACCATGAAACATATCCTGAAATATCTTAAGGGTACTAAGGATAAGTTTATGATATATGGAGAAGATGATCTTCAAGTTAAGAGTTATACAGACTTTGACTTCCATGGTGATCCAAATGATAGAAAATCTATATTAGGATACATATTTACCCTTAACGGTGGTGCGGTTAGTTTGCGATGTTCAAAGCAATGCTCAACAACTGATTCCACCACTGAGGCGGAATTTATAGCGGCTTCAGATGCTGCTAAAGAAGCTGTTTGGATTATAAATTTTATCACAGTACTAGGGATAAGTTTATGATATATGGAGAAGATAAGCTACAAGTTAAGGGTTATACAGACTCTGACTTCCAGGGAGATCCAGATGATAGAAAATCTACATTATGATACATATTTACTCTTAACGGTGGTGCGGTTAGTTGGCGATGTTCAAAACAATGCTCAACAGTTGATTCCACCATTGAGGCAGAATTTATAGCGGCTTCAGAAGCTGCTAAAAAAGCTGTTTAGATTAGAAATTTTATCACAGAACTTGACGTTGTATTCGATTCCATTATATTGTGATAATAGCGGAGCCATTGCGCAGGCTAAGAAGCCGATGGCGCATTCCAAGTCTAAGCACGTGGAAAGGAAATACCGCGTAATTAGAGAGATTATTGAATAAAAAGACATTGTGGTCTTGAATGTCCAATGACTAGAAAACATAGCAGACCCGCTTACAAATGCCTTACCTCCTAAGTTATTCGATAAACATGTGGAGGAGATGGGACTGCGATACCATCCAGATTGGCACTAAAAAGTGGGAATTTGTTGGAGTTGGTGCTTGGAGCGCCAATCCGAATGATTTATTGTACATTTTATTATTTATTAATAAAATAACTATATTTTCATTTCATACCTTATTAATGGTATTGTCATTATACATATTAGATTGATGTATAAATATGCTAAGAATAACATCGACCTTAGAATAGTCTTGTACTAATACTGGACACTAGGTGGTCCGACATCGGGATAAGTATTACTATTGTAAACTATTCTTAAATTATATATATTCTTAGTCGTTG
>SKCR01011804.1:0-85616 GCA_019454045.1 Zanthoxylum bungeanum | reverse complement strand
CATCGTTGTTTGATCCTTTTGGACCATTTTCATGGGATATGGGCTTGTTGGCCATTTAAACACTGGGACAAGAACACATCTTATGATGATTGGGCCAAAAGGCTTCTAAATAACAATGGGCCATTTTATGATTGTTTCGGAATATATCATTTGATTTAGTTGGCTCTTTGCCATAAGACATGAACTCGTGGGCCATTTAAACTGGGACGGGTTTACTCTTATGACAGTTGTCCCAAAAGCTTCTAAAATGATAATAGGCCGATTTGTTTGAGATTTTATTGATTTAATATATGTTATATACTTTTTATGCATCATGCATACATATACCTTGTTGACATCTCTGTGTCTTAAAAAAGACACCATAGATACCGTTTGGGTTAGGGAAGGAACCAGACTCACTAAAAGAACAAGTATGAGTGAATCCGATAATGAGGTGTCCCGTATGGATCAGTTAGAGAACGGTCTCGCCAAGATCACTGAACAGTTGCAGGCTTTGACTACTGCTATGGCTGGTATAGCTGGGTCTCGTGCCGGGGTTAATTCTGGGGATGTGAGGCAAGAGGAATCTCCGAATAGATTGGGGGATGATACCCCACTTTTGATGATGATATGGCAGAGTATGCAGCAGGCAATTATCTGGGTCTCAGGCAGAGTTACAGAAACTCCGGGATCAGGTTGAGTCGGTTACCCAAAGATGAGGGGTAAGAATGAGGATTTGCTGGATTATGACACACTGACTTTTGAGGAACAGTTGCCGGCACAGTTCAAGATGCCTGATATGGCTAAGTTTAACGGGAATGGGGATCCAAGGGTGCATCTCCGACAGTTTGTATCAGTCATGAGTTCAGTTGGCTTATCTCAGCGCCAAGTGCAGAAAATGTTCGGGATGTCGCTTGAAGGAGCTCCCTGTGGTGTGGTACCATAGTTTAGAGAAGAAAGTGAAGGAAGATTGGAGGGAGTTAGCTAATGCTTTCCTGAAACAGTATGTCACTGACCTAGAGATCGATCTGTCACTCCGCGATTTTGAGAATGTTAAGCAGAAATCGGAGGAGTTTTAAGGAGTACGTGGACCGATGAAGGGGTTAGTTGTTGAAAATGCAGACTAGGCCCTCAGAGAAGGACCAGATTAAAATGATCATCAAGGGCACAAGCCCTCCATCTATGGGAAGCTGAGGAGGATGACCTCCATGATTACTGATTTTCGGCAGTTGAGGGAAACTGTCATGGACATTGAGGAAGAAGAGGCCGAGAATAGAAAATTCTATGGTCTGAACAGGAGGCCCATTGGGGGAACATCGGGAGCAAAGCCCGTTTCTGCTGAGATTGCCGCTATCTGGAACCGGCAGTTTTCTAACTTGAGAAGGCCCCTGTCAAAAGTGCTAGAGAAACTGAAGAGACAAGGGCTTTTAAAGCCTTTAGAAGCCAAACCTATCCCAAACCCACCACCACCACATTTCAATCTCAACCTTTACTGTTATTTCCATCAGCAGAAGGGCCATGACACTGACAACTGCCCGACTGCGCCACGAGATCCAAGACCTCATTGACTCCAAAAAGATACCTGACCCCGAAACCGAACAACCAGACACAAACAGAAACCCCTTACCCAATTACCGAGCAGTACCCCCACCAATCTACATGATCAATTCTGGCCTCCCAGAAGACCTTGTCCTAAAATACTTCCACCCTCAAGCCTTTTGGCTTGGAATCTGGGATAGTACTAGTGAAGATGAGGCAGAGCATGGGAAAAGTTTTTGGCTTGATTTCTCTAGCAGTGATGAGGAAGAAGTAAGGGGAATGACGCGTAGTGGTCGCTTTTACAATGATATGGCGGAGAAGGGTAATGGAGTTTTGACAGATGGTAGGGAAGTGGTTGAGACTGCAGAAAATACTGAGGGGGATATAGTGCTGAGGCAATTGAGGAAGACTAGAGCACAAGTGAGTATCTGGGAACTGTTATGTGCATCTCGAGAGCATAGACAGGCCATGGTTGAGGCCTTGAGCAAAATTGTACAGAGTGCCAACCCCCGCAATGTTGTTGGGTCAGTTCAAAGAAAGCTTTGCAGATATCTTTTTCTGAGGATGATCTCCCGCCGGAGGGAGGAATCATAATAGGCCTTTATTTATCAGGCCGAAGTGAGGGGCAAGAAAACTTCATGTGTAATGGTGGATGACGGTTCGTCTATCAATGTGTGCCCGCTGAAAATTCTAGCAAAATTGGGTATAAAAGCAACAGACTTGGACCCCTTCAGTATGACTATTAAAGCTTATGATGACAGTAAAAGGGGAGTTGAGGGTACCTTTGTGGTGTGGTCAAGGTATGGACGGTGAAGATGATGGTTGAGTTCACAGTGCTGGACATCCCAGCCACTTTTGCCTTATTGTTGGGAAGGCCTTGGTTTCACAAACTTGGGGCGTGCCTTCCACTTTGCATCAGATGATCAAGTTCCCGTATGAGGGAGAAGTTGTTACTATCCGGGCTGAGGTAGATAATGTCGTGGCTGCCTTGGAGATACAACCTTTCACAAGGTTTCAGGTGTCAGCTACTTTTGAGGAATGGGTGGATCCTAGGGTGGCTAGGATTATGGAGAAAATGAATTTGAACCAGGTGAAGGTTCAAAATTGCCAGATTTCAGAGGACAGACCACTCGGAAGGTTAGGGTATAAGTCTGATGAAGAAAAGCCAAAGGTCAAGAAAAAGGGCCTGAAACTGATGGAATGTTTTGTGAAAGCTCAGGATATCAAGGGGAGCCTGAACCTGTGGAAGTTAATGGAATTGTGGTCCGGGATTTGAGATCTTCCAGGATTTGTTGGGTGAGAAGCCGCTGGTTAAAGAAGCTGTGGAAGCAGAGAATTGGGAAGGAGAATTGATGAAGTTGGAAAGCCTGACTCTGGAGAGGATGAAAAGCCTGAGGAAGATCTGATTGCAGAGAAGAAGTGTCTATAGATGATGAAGACATTTATCTTCCTGATCTGTTTGAATGTACTTCCGCATTATCCAATAATAAAGACATTTCTTTTGCTTACTTGCCTGAGTCATTTCCATTTGCTCTGCACGAATCAAGCATATTTGATATCAGTTCAGCCAGAACTACTGCATTTAACTTGGTACACTTGAGAACCCCAAGGAAATTCTGATTGCAAGTGAAGTAACCTCCGAAGAGAGGGAGAAACTAGAAGAAATGTTGGTCAGATATGCCAAAGTGTTTGCTTGGTCCTATGAGGACATGCCTGGGGTAGACAGAAACATTGCCCAGCACACGATACCAACTTATCCGAATATGAGGCCAATAAAACAGAAACTCCGACGGATGAGACCAGAATGGGCTGAGAAAGTCAGAGAGGAAGTTAAGAAACAGATAGATGTGGGGTTCCTGAAAGTAGTAAAATATCCAGAGTGGTTGGCTAATATAGTGCCAGTACCAAAGAAAGATGGGAAGGTCAGAATGTGTGTAGACTACAGAGATCTCAACAAGGCTTGTCCGAAAGATGATTTTCCTCTGCCGCATATAGATGTTCTGGTTGATAGTGCGGCTTTATCTGCTATGTATTCATTTGCTGATGGATTTTCAAGTTACAATCAGGTTCTCATGGCTGAGGAAGATAAACACAAGACTGCATTTGTTACCGAGTGGGGTACTTATTGTTACAAGGTTATGCCGTTTGGGCTTAAGAATGCGGGGGCTACCTATCAGCGGATGGCCACCACACTTTTCCACGACTTAATGCACAAAGAGATTGAGGTGTATGTGGATGACATGATGGTGAAATCAGAGACAAGAGTTGGGCATATTGAAGCACTGGAAAGGTTCCTTCAGAGAGTTGACAGATATAATCTGCGGCTAAATCCAAGAAATGTGTGTTTGGGGTGACATCAGGGAAATTGCTTGGTCATACAGTGGGAATGGGCGGAATAGAGGTAGACTCCGAGAAGATCAAGGCAATCACAGAAATGCCTGCACCGAAGACAGAGAAAGAAGTCAGAGCATTCTTGGGAAAGATTCAGTACATCAGTCGGTTCATCGCCAAGTTGACATCAGTATGTGAGCCTATCTTCAAACTGTTGAGAAAAGATCAGCCAGTGAGATGGAATGAACGGTGTTAGACAGCCTTCGATAAGATCAGAGAGTACTTGGTAAAGCCTCATGTATTGAAACCTCTGAGGCCGGGTAGACCGTTGATATTGTATTTGGCTATAGAGTCAGAAACACTAGGGGCAATGATGGTACACAGATGAGACAGGGGTAGAACATGCAGTCTATTATCTGAGTAAGAAGATGCTCCCGTATGAGCTCGGTATCAAGTTGAGAAGATATGTCTTGCAGTGGTATGGGCTTCCATAAAATTGCGGCATTACTTCCAGTCATACAAGATCCAGGTAGTAGCAAAGGAGAATCCTCTGAAGTATCTTCATTCGGTGCCTTCACTAGTGGGAAAGTTGGCAGATGGTTGGTATTGCTGACAGAGTTTGACATTGAATATCTCACCTCTAAAGTGATCAAAGGGCGAGCAGTAGCGGAGTTCTGGCAATGCAACCTGTTGAGGGGGATCAGTATAAGTTCGAATTTCCAGATGAAGATCCAAGCAATAACAGTTCAGAGATGGAAGATGTATTTCGACGGAGCAGTGAATTACAAGGGAGCTGGAATTGGAATCGTGATAGTGACCCCGAAGGGGAGACTTTGCCTTTAGCCAAGAGGTTGACATTCAGAGTGACTATAACATGGCCGAGTATGAAGCATGTGCTTTTGGTTTGACAGCATTGATAGCCTTGAAGGCCGGGAGTGTGGAAGTCTACGGAGATTCTATGTTGGTAGTCCAGCAGATGCGAGGAGAATGGGAAATGAAAGAAGAACGGTTGAAACCTTACCTTTTCACCTCAGAAAGTTGGCACAGGCTATCCCCGAGTGTAAGTTTCAGCACTTACCGAGAGAAGAGAATCAGATGGCAGATGCATTGGCTACACTTGCAGCAACTTTGGAAAATCCAGAAAAGTTAGTAATGAGACCGTTGATACTGACAACAGCGAGCATACCTGTTTATGAGATAGAAAGAATTCTGGGAGTTGAGGTCGACGATGGAAAACCTTGGTATTATGACATCCAGAAGTATCTGGAATATGGTGAACTCCCGGAAGGAGCAGGCAGAAAAGACAGAATAGCCATTCAAAAGTTGGCTTCCCAGTATGTAATCTTAAAAAGGGAACTGTACAAAAGGCAAGCAAACGGCATTCAGTTGAAATGTTTGAGAAAAGAAGAAGCTCAGAAAGTGATGGAAGAGGTACATGCTGGGGTATGTGGTCCGCACATGAATGGGTTGAACTTGTCCCGCAAGATAGTGAGACAGGGGGTTTTATTGGACGACTATGGAGACAGACTGCGCAAGGATGGTAAAGCACTGTCACGACTGTCAGATACATGGCAATCTGAGTCATCTCCGCATACAGAGTTGCACGGGATGTCAGAGCCATGGCCGTTCTCAGCATGGGGGATTGACATGATCGGGGAAATTCGACCGAGTGCATCTAATGGGCATCGCTTCATTGTAGTAGCAGTGGATTACTTCTCAAAATGGGTAGAAGCTGAGTCGTTCCGGAATGTTACAGCAAAGCAGATGGCCATTCATAGCAGCACGAAACCTCGTTTGTCGGTAGTGGTATGCCGCACCACGTGGTCACGGACAATGGGGTACAGTTTCAAGGAGAGACAAAGGCAATGCTACAAGGTACGGGATAGGCCATCATAAGTCATCACCTTACAGGCCACAAGCAAATGGGGCAGTTGAGGCAGCCAAGAAGACTGTAAGACAATTTTGGCTAAGATGACAGAGAAACTGCAGGGATTGGGCTGAGAGACTACCGTATGCCTTGTGGGGGTACAAACGTCAGTCAGAACGGCAACATGGCAACACTTACTCTTTAGTATACGGGATGGAGGCGGTACTGTCGGTGGAAATGGAAATACAATCTATGAGGGTATTAGCAGAGACAGAGTTACCTGAGTCAGAATGGGCCGCACAGAGGTTTGATCAGTTAGTACTTCTGGACGAGAAAAGGATAAGAGCCTTACATCACATGCAGTTGTATCAAAGAGACTAGCCCGGCCCTCAACAAGAAAGTACGTCCCACAAAGATCAGAAAGGGTGATT
Source organism: Zanthoxylum bungeanum (assembly GCA_019454045.1). Lineage (NCBI taxonomy): Eukaryota > Viridiplantae > Streptophyta > Magnoliopsida > Sapindales > Rutaceae > Zanthoxylum > Zanthoxylum bungeanum. The sequence continues at coordinate 79,469 of SKCR01011804.1, read as the reverse complement.
TGGTACTTAAGCAGTCGAGGCCGTCGACGACAGATCCGAGAGGGAAATTCAGGCCTAACTGGGAAGGATCTTACATCGTTCAGAAAGTCATGGGAAATGGAGCAGTGAAGTTGTCAGACCTCGAGGGAAATGAATTCACAGAACCATTCAATGTCGACAGGTTGAAATTGTACTTGGCTTGAGAAGACTTGGTCGCCAGTGGAAGACCTAACCCAACGGATAAGAAAACTCCTGCATACATGCATACACGTAACCTATATTGCATATTTTTGTGTTTGTTCTGTTTTGTGTAAACAGGTGTTGAAGACGGAAAAGAGCGAGCAGTAAGCCAATCAGAGATAGTAAAAGCACAGTATTGATCTGGGCAGTAATCTGAAGATTGAGGGTCCCAATGAAGTTAAGTTCCGGGTATGGGTCTCAGAGGGCGAAGTCCACATCACATCATATCAGCTTGGGGGCGAAGCCCATATCGGCTGAGGAGCGAGGCTCCACATTGTACCAGCTTGGGGGCGAGGCCCATATCGGCTGGGGAGCGAGGCTCCACATCACATCATGTCAGCTTGGGGGCGAAGCCCATATCGGCTGAGGAGCGAAGCTCCACATCATCATTTTCGGGATGCTTCCCGGGGCCGAGGCCCATATTTTGTCAGTGGGATTGGGATGCGTCCCAGGTCGAGGCCCCCGTTGTCGGTTGCCAGTTATTGGGATGCGTCCCAGGGTCGTGGACCCACTTGCATCATTTTTTTGGGGATGCGTCCCCGGGTCGAGCCCACTTTGTCGGCGGTATTGGGATGCGTCCCAGGGTCGAGGCCCCCGTTGTCGGTTGCAGTTATTGGAATGCGTTCCAGGGTCGTGGACCCACTGCATCATTTTTGGGGCGTCCCCGGGCGAGCCCATTTTGTCAGCGGTATTGGGATGCGTCCCAGGGTCGAGGCCCCCGTTGTCGGTTGCAGCTATTGGGGTGCGTCCCAGGATCGAGGTCCACTGCATCATCATTTTCAGAATGCGTCCCAGGGTCGAGGGCCATATTTTTTCCGCGGAATTGGGAGCGTCCCAGGGTCGAGGCCCCCGTTGTCGGTTGCAGCTATTGGATGCGTCCCAAGATCGAGGCCCACATCATCAGCAGTATCGAGATGCGTCTCAGGATCGAGGTCCACTGCAGTATAGCTCAGCTCGAGACAGCTAGCTAGCCAGGTAGTAAAAATGCATTGCATAGACTTTGATAGGACTGTCACTGTCACACACTGCACAAGCCCAATCAAAGTGGGGGCGACTGTAGGCATTGCATTGTTGCATGTGAAACCCGATGATGAGTCTCATTCGGAGGCACTACCTTTTGAGTCACGAAAGCCGCAGGAAACGGATATCGGAAGGGAAATTCAGAATAAACAAGCTCACTGTCTTCGTTAGTGCTGCGTTCGTTACTTCGTTCGAACGACAAACAGATTGCGGGTGTTCGTGTCGCGTTCGAAGAAGCGTTCGAACGGTGTCGGTAATTCTGGTTTTGCTGCTAGCCTCACACCCCAGCCCATTTAGCCCCCAAAACCCATAAAACACATCCCAAATTATATACTAAAACTAAAAAGAAGATATGCCTAATTAAAATCAATCCTAACCAATTAAAACCAATCATATATTTGACTTCCTAATCTAATAAGATAATTACCAATCTAAAATATTTGTATTCCTAAACCAACACAAATTAAATATTACAACTTCCAAATTTAAAATATTTTGTCCCCCCTCAATCTTGTGTATACCTTTCTTGAAATCCTAATTGAATACCAAATCCTTTCCTTGTGAGACAAGAAGAAAACCCTAGACATCTTCTATATAAACAACCCCTAACCAAAGCCATCCTCTCCTGACACATATAATTCACACCCAACTCTCTCTAATCTCTTACAATTCACGGCATATAGAACCATAACAAGTAAAGAAGAATTCTCTTCATCTCACTCTCTCTTGGCCGAAAACCATACATCCACCACCCCCCCCCCCGAGCCGATTTACAACACCCCCCTATCACCACCAAGAACACATCCCCCCATACAACCCTTACAACCACTGAAACACCACTTAATAAACACTCAAAACAGCCCCCCTAAAGCACGCCTAAACAACCCCTGAATCACCCTAAAACAATAGCCCAATCCTCTTAAAACGGTCCCTAAAAACCTTAAAAACAGTACATAAAAACTGCATAGATAATCTTAAAAATAATCACACACAACCGCACTAAGAATCCACGCAAACTTGGAACAGTTCATTGAAAACGTTAAAACAGGTGGCCCGAGCAGTGAGCAGCAAGACAGAGGCCGAACAGGAGCAGAACGGAGTTCGAACCGCAAGCAAAAAAGCAAAGCAGTGAGCTAGGACGCTGAACCAGTGAACCAGAAAAGTTACGGAGCTTTACCCCTTCCGATCTTCGCGAAACGCGAGTCCGAGAGACGGCTTAAAAGGTTAGACCTGAGGGTACTTTTCACACTCATCTTTATTTGATCTTTGTTATTTATTTGGATTGTATTTTATTTGTTTGTTAATCTTGCTTGTGTATGATGTGTGTTGTGTGGTATGGGATGAATGAGAAATGTGTTAACTCTCGCGGTATATCGGATGGAACCCGGACATAAATTTCATAGCCGATTCGAATGGACGGTAATATGATCTGTACTCGGGACACAACTCCACGTATCGCTTGAGTAAACGGCACTATCGTTTGCCTTGTGTTGCTGTGGTTTGTTTATTTTTCGTTACTTGAATTCTGTATGTTGTTTATTTATGCATGATTCAATCAAGCGCATGGGCTTAGTGAGTTAGTCCAAAGGTCCTCTATTTGAGAGACGAAGAGCCGAAAAGGCCACCTTTGTGACACTACTTCGCCGCGCCGGTTGATGTGTGTTCGGTTGGATGCAAGATACGTTCAATCGGGCATACTTAGTTTGATATTATTGACTTTATCTTTTTATGCATGGTTTAATCAAGCGCATGGGCTTAGTAAGTGGAATGAAAGATCCCTTATGGGGAGGGGTTAAAACCCTTTACCACGATGCTTTGCCGCGCCGGTTGATGTGTCTTCGAATTGGATGTAAGATGTGTTCAATCGGGCATACTTGGTTTTGATATGATTGGCTCTATTTTTGTATGTGTGATGTGACGCGCATGGGCTAGTATGTTGGTCTAAAGGTCCTCTCGTTGAAAGACCAAGAGCCCCAAAAGGCCACCTTTACGGCAGTACTTCACCGCGCCCCTTTATTTTGTTGTTTTGTATTGCGTCTCATTTCATGCATCAGGTCTGTTCCCATTCGAACGCGTTTACGAACGCAACTCGAACGCGCATACATTTTGCCTTATCATGCATCAGGTCTCATTTCCGTTCGAACGCGTTAACAAATGCCATACGAACGTGAGCATTCTGTTTCAATCGGGCATACTTGGTTTTGATATGATTGGCTCTATTTTTGTATGTGTGATGTGACGCGCATGGGCTTAGTATGTTGGTCTAAAGGTCCTCTCGTTGAGAGACCAGAGCCCCAAAAGGCCACCTTTACGGCAGTACTTCGCCGCTCCCCTTTATTTTATTGTTTATGTATTGCGTCCCATTTCATGCATCAGGTCTGTTCCCGTTCGAACACGTTTACGAACGCAACTCAAACGCGCATACATTTTGCCTTATCATGCATCAGGTCTAATTTTCGTTCGAACGCGTTAACAAACGCCATACGAACGTGAGCATTCTGTTTCATTTCCGTTCGAACGCGTTAACAAATGCCATACGAACGTGAGCATTCTGTTTCATTTCCGTTCGAACGCGTTAACAAACACCATACGAACGTGAGCATTCTGTTTCATTTCCGTTCGAACGCGTTAACAAACGCCATACGAACGTGAGCATTCTGTTTCATTTCCGTTCGAACGCGTTTACGAACGCTACACGAATGCGAACACACTGAACTGAGACATATTCATCACATGCCACGTATAATTGTTTCTTAGGTGATTTTTTTATGGAACCACACATAGTCATTCTTATCTTTGTGCACATAATAATGAAAAGCATGTTTATTCCATTAGTTGCGTCGTTTGCCTTAGTCTTGATTTAACGCATTACGATTCATATGCCTATACCATGATGACTTTGGATTATTATTTCTTGTGATATATCGGATGAAACCCAGACATAAATTCCGTAGCCGATTCCGAATGGACGGTAATGCGGTCTGTACTGGGATACAATTCCACGTATCACTTGGAAAAGTGCTCACATGTATGCTTGTGCGGATATTATGTATGCTTGTGTTTTCATGAATATGATATGCTGAATGAAGTTGTATGTTCATTGTTACTTTGAGGTATTTTTAGGCATGTGTTATTAGATATGATATATATGTGAACTGTATGTATGAGTGTTATTTTGTACCCATGAATATAGAAGCATGGTATTCCTAGGAATAAGTGTTACTTAAGCCTGATTAAATTATTATGTAAATCCTTTCATTACAAATGGCATAAGTAAGGGACCATTCCGAACCCAACGGTTTGAGGTCTTCCCTTGCGAGGGGTGAGTGCGGCCTTAAATCTCATTTTCCCAGTTCACACCGGGTGGCGACTCCATTATTCTCCGGTTTAGTCCCCCGTGGCTACTCCGTACTCCCGACCGGGCCGCGAGCCCGGGACAGCATGCGTCGCCCCAGATTTCTGTGTTCCCACAATTTCTTTATCACATTCTAATTAAAAAGATATTCCCTTTAAAACATAAAATCCTTCTCCTTCTCAAATAAGGAAAGTTCTCACCCCTTTGCCTATAAAAACAACCCCTCACCAACACATTCACCCTGGCTGATTCTCACCAAAAAAAAAAAAAAAAGAAATAAACCCTTCAATCCATTGCCTGACACTCGTCCTCACCCCCCTTTAGCCTGCCTTCTCTCGCCACGCTCACAACCTTCAACCAGCCAACATCCTGTTTTAACGCTTGCTCCACAAGTCCCTCAAACCCTAAAACAGCCCTCCATCACCAAAAAAACCTAAGCCACCCTACACGTCCACTACATCAACAAACGCAAGAAGCCAAATTTCTCACGCCACAAACCTAAAGCCTTGACCGACAACAAACCAACACATAGCTTCTCAAACCCTTCATCCGCAAGCAGCCAAACTCACATTCAGCATCTGCCCATTCGCCACTCACTACTGCCTTCAACGTAACCAACTCGTCCCCACCGAATCAGCAGCCCACAACCTCATAAGCACCGACAGCAACACAAAGACACCTAAAACGAAGCCATACACACCTGTTCACTGACCACGCACATAATCCCCCTAGAACCAGCCCCTGACCTGCCTAAGTAATTACCGCAAAACACTCACAAAACCTGCCAGTAAATCACCGTAAATCAACCGCTAAAACAGTCCCATAATTACCAAAAACAGTGACCAGAAAATACAACACAAACAGTAGCGAAACGGAGTGAAAACCGCAGCCCAAACAGTGAAACAGCGAGGAGGAAAAACGTTGGATTAGTGAACCAGAAAAGTTGCGGAACATCAACCTTTCCAACGGCCGTGTAACGCGCTTTCGTAAGACAACAAAAGAGGTTAGACCTGAGGGCACCCTTTTTAGTTATCATTTTCTCGTTTCTTTTATTTATTTTAATATATTATCGCATGAGAGTCGTTTGTTGAGGCATGATGTGAATTCCGGATGAACGGAATGCGTGTTCTTTTTTGTGGTATATCGGATGGAAACCCGGACGTAAATTCCGTAGCCGAATCTGAATGGACGGTTGTGCGGTTTGCACTCGGAATACAACGCCACATACTACTTGAGAGACACACGTATTTCGTTTTATCCAACCATGTATTTGAGCATGATTAGGTTGCTAGTAAGTTATTTATCTTTGTAAGCATGATTTATTTTAGTATGTTATTTATCTTTAAGCATGATTTAGTTGTTTATTTTTAAGCATGATTAGTTATTCATTTTGCGTTTGGAATTTGCATTAAGTTTATGTTGTTGTTTGCATTTCGCATTATATAATTGAAATATGTTCATGAGATTGTCGTGGGTTGTCGTGTGTTATGATGACTTACTTTTCAAGCATGCCAACTTAGACATATGATTTATCTTTATGAACATGAACTAGATATAGGTTGTTCTTGAGCATGTTGCGTAGATTTGGTTAATATATTATATAAATCACATCATTACAAGTGGCATAAGTAAGGGACCATTCCGAACCCAACATGTTTGAGGTCTTCCCTTGCGAGGGGTGAGTGCGGCCTTAAATCTTTGTCTCGGTTCACACTGGGTGGCGAATCCATGTTATTTCTCCGGTCTAGTTCCCCGCGAGCTATTCCGTACTCCCAACTAGGCTGCGAGCCTAGAACATCGTCGCCGATTTCTGTGTCCCACAGTCTGGCGACTCCACTGGGGATAGAGAATCGGCCCCGAAATCATGTCTTGTGATGTATATGATTTGTGCTTTAGTTTACCGTTTCTATAGTGGGTTAAGGGAGTTTAATCAAAGGTATTGTTGAAGCTAGGTGATGGTTTGGTGTCTTCCTTCATTCTCTACCTTTCTATAAGGAAAAGCTGTGAAGGCACCAAGATAATCATTACCCGTAGCTCGTTGTGAAGGACTAGTTTGGAGGACTCGTTGTTTATTCCTGTCACTAAGGCGATAAGAGCCTAAGAGACTTGGGTATTTAAGAGAGTTCGCTCCACCCTCTCTCTGAGGAATCTACAAGGGGGAATCCATTCGATAGTTAATCACACACCGTAACTCGCTGACACGTACTGTGAGGTATAAAAAAGGTGCGCTCACTTGGTCGCTTGAACCCTTGAGTGGGGAGTCCTAGTTGTGGGCAATCCTTCGTCAGCAATAGCCTTTGTCCGCACTCCCGTAAACCCGCACGAGAACCATAGTTGTATATCCTACAGAAGTTTCCTCTTTATGCTTTTGATAACCACATGCATATTATATCTCATGCATCTCATGCATACATGCATCATGTTAACCCCGTGTCTTAAAAGCCATCATAGATATCCGTTGGGTTAGAAAAGAAAAAAAAGGTTTGTCAAAAGGAGTTTAGCAAATATGGATAGCGAGGGAAAGGAAATCGAGAAACGGAAAACCTTTCGGCAAGGATAGAAAGACCATTGGAGGGGCCTTCAAAAAAAAAAAGAAAAAAAAGAAAAAAAGAAGAAGAGACAAATTGGTTGTTTGTTGTAGTCCTTAATAGTTAGGCATAAGTCCGATGATGAAATCGTTTGCTTTAGGGAGAATCTTAGAAATGATAAACTCTTGACATGCTTTTATATAATGCTTTGAGTAATTGATCTATGTTAGACTTGTAAGCACTTGATTATGGTTCTTAGTAGTGAAAACCTGAGTAGTTAGCAAAGTGACTAGTAGAAGAAATTGTAGGTCGGTGAATGACCATTTGCTTAGATGTATATCTTGATTTGCTTATGTTATGATGTGTGGTATGGTTGAAAATGAAATAAAAGTCTTTAAAGAAAAGAATTGAACCACCTATAACCAATAAGCGTGAAGCTACCCATGGGCGAGTATTAGGACCACCATGAGGAGAAATGCTACCTTAAAGGGTAGGTGTGTTGAAAAAAAAAGAAAAGAAAAAAAAAAGAGAAAAAGAAAAGAAAAGAAAAAAGAAGTTCAAAATGAAAAGAAAAAAAGAGAGAGTCAAAAAAGAAACAAAAACCATACCACATTGAGCACAGAGAAACAACTGCAGGCATAATTGAGACATCTAGGTTGGTTTGACTCATCGATCCCGATTTTTTGACAAAATCATTGAGTTGACTTACCTGGGGATGAATCTACGAAGGAACCTTTGCACACACACACTTTGAGTCTGGCTTAGATCGTTTATTCAAAGATTTAGATTTGAGTTGCGTTGAATGTTTTAAAGGTTCTCTGGTTTCAATACTGGGCATTATTTGAGGATGATAATATGTGTAGCTATTGAGACTATTTCGTAGCATGTGATATAGTATAATGATATGGAATGCCACATCACGTGGTTCACCTTGACTTATTACAAGCAGCGAAGAGCGGAAAGCTAAATCAAGACTGGGGGCGACCAGTCTACCATCCCGCGAATAAGAGATATAACAAGAACTTGAGCCATGAGACCAAGGAAACTGAGCAATCACCAGAAGAGAACTGAAATGAAGAAACTGTAAGCAGACCCAGGGGGTAACCGAAGACATCTGTAAACAAAAGGCGCCGAAGAGCACAAAGAATACCTAACCCATCGGAATAGGAAACACATTCATGCATACATGCATACACGTCATATACATGCAATCTTTGTCTTGTTTTTATTCACAGGTTTCAAAAAGGAAAAAGAGAAAGCGGCAAAAGGCCAGCCAATCAGAAACAGCAATAGTACAATGTCATCAGTTTCAGAAATGAATCAGTTTCAGTTTGGGGGCGAGGCCCACATCAGTATCAGTTTGGGGGCGAGGCCCACATTAGTATCTGTTCAGGGTTGAGGCCCACACATCATCAGTGTCAGTTTTGGGGATGAGTCCCAGGGTTGAGGCCCACATATCATCATAAAGCCCAGGGAACAAAGCCCACTCTCAACACAGTTCAGGAATAAAGCTCAGGGGAATAGGTTTGAGGGCGAGGCCCACATTGTCAGCGGTATTGGGATGCGTCCCAGGGTCGAGGTGCCCCCGTTGTCGGTTGCAGTTCCAGGATGCGTCCCAGGGTCGAGGGCCCATTGCATCATCAGTTGTAGTTCCGAGATGCGTCCCAGGGTCGAGGACCCACTACATCATCAGTTGAGAGCGAGGCCCACATTGTCAGCGGTATTGGGAGGCGTCCCATAGTCGAGGTGCCCCCGTTGTCTGTTACAGTTCCGGGATGCGTCCTAAGGTCGAGGGCCCACTGCATCATCAGTTGTAGTTCCGGGATGCGTCCCAGGGTCGAGGACCCACTACATCATCAGTTTGAGGGCGAGGCCCACATTGTCAGCGGTATTGGGATGCGTCCCAGGTTCGAGGTGCCCCCGTTGTCTGTTGCAGTTCCGGGATGCGTCCCAGGGTCGAGGGCTCACTAGATCATCAGTTGTAGTTCCGGGATGCGTCCCAGGGTCGAGGACCCACTACATCATCAGTTTGAGGGCGAGGCCCACATTGTCAGCGGTATTGGGATGTGTCCCAGGGTCGAGGTGCGCCCGTTGTCTGTTACTGTTCCGGGATGCATCCCAGGGTCGAGGGCCCACTACATCATCAGTTGTAGTTCCGGGATACGTCCCAGGGTCGAGGACCCACTACATCATCAGTTTGAGGGCGAGGCCCACATTGTCAGTGGTATTAGGATGCGTCCCAGGGTCGAGGTGCCCCCGTTGTCTGTTGCAGTTTCGGGATGCGTCCCAGGGTCGAGGACCCACTACATCATCAGTTTGAGGGCGAGGCCCACATTGTCAACGGTATTGGGATGCGTCCCAGGGTCGAGGTGCCCCAGTTGTCGGTTGCAGTTCCGGGATGCGTCCTAGGGTCGAGGGCCCACTGCATCATCATTTGTAGTTTCGGGATGCGTCCCAGGGTCGAGGACCCACTACATCATCAGTTTGAGGGTGAGGCCCACATTGTCAGCGGTATTGGGATGCGTCCCAGGGTCGAGGTGCACCCATTGTTGGTTGCAGTTCCGGGATGTGTCCTAGGGTCGAGGGCCTACTGCATCATCAGTTGTAGTTCCGGGATGCGTCCCAGGGTCGAGGACCCACTACATCATCAGTTTGAGGGCGAGGCCCATATTGTCAGCGGTATTGGATGCGTCCCAGGTTCGAGGTGCCCCCGTTGTCTGTTGCAGTTCCGGGATGCGTCCCAGGGTCGAGGGCTCACTAGATCATCAGTTGTAGTTCCGGGATGCGTCCCAGGGTCGAGGACCCACTACATCATCAGTTTGAGGGCAAGGCCCACATTGTTAGCGGTATTGGGATGCGTCCCAGGGTCGAGGTGCCCCCGTTGTCGGTTGCAGTTCCGGATGCGTCCTAGGGTCGAGGGCCCACTGCATCATCAGTTGTAGTTCCGGGATGCGTCCCAGGGTCGAGGACCCACTACATCATTAGTTTGAGGGCGAGGCCCATATTGTCAGCGGTATTGGGATGCGTCCCAGGTCGAGGTGCCCCCGTTGTCGGTTGCTTTTCCGAGATGCGTCCTAGAGTCGAGGGCCCACTGCATCATCATTTGTAGTTCCGGGATGCGTCCCCGGGTCGAGGACCCACTACATCATCAGTTTGAGGGCGAGGCCCACATTGTCAGCGGTATTGGGATGCGTCCCAGGGTCGAGGACCCACTGTATCATCAGTTTGAGGGTGAGGCCCACATTGTCAGCGGTATTGGGATGCGTCCCAGGGTCGAGGTGCCCCCATTGTCGGTTGCAGTTTCGGGATGCGTCCTAGGGTCGAGGGCCCACTGCGTTCCAAGCACTGCATTTTTGCATATAAGTCCCGATGATGAATCTCGCATGGAGACACTACCTCTTTAATTGTGGAAGCCGTGGAAAACGGACGTCGGAAGGAAAAAGTCAAGAATTGACACATTGTTGGATTTAATTCGCTGGATTAGCTTCGGGTTCGCTTGTTGGACCTCCGTTTCAAAATACAACCTTAGCCCAAACCCCCTTAAGTAACACACAAGATACACGGCCACATCACCTTCCAAAATAACAAAAATCATATTTAACACATGTATAAATCAAGCCAAATTCACTTCCTAAATTAAAGAAATCCAATGGATCCCTTGCCTAATTAAACTAAAACATATCCCTAATTAAAAGAGAATAAATCAAATCACTTCCCTAATTAAAAGATTTCCTTATCACATTCTAATTAAAAAGATATTCCCTTTAAAACATAAAATCCTTCTCATTCTCAAATAAGGAAAGTCCTCACCCTTTTGCCTATAAAAAGAACCCCTCACCAACACATTCACCATGGCTGATTCTCACCAAAAAATCAAAAACAAAAGAAAAAACCCTTCAATCCATTGCCCGACACTCGTCCTCACCCCCATTTAGCCTGCCTTCTCACGCCACGCTCACAACCTTCAACCAACCAACATCTTGCTTTAACGCTTGCTCCACAAGTCCCTCAAACCCTAAAACAGCCCTCCATCACCAAAAAAACCTAAGCCACCCTACACGTCCACTGCATCAACAAACGCAAGAAGCCAAATTCCTCACGCCACAAACCTAAAGCCTTGACCGACAACAAACCAACACATAGCTTCTCAAATCCTTCATCCGCAAGCAGCCAAACTCACATTCAGCATCTGCCCCTTCGCCAATCACTACTGCCTTCAACGTAAGCAACTCGTCCCCACCGAATCAGCAGCCCACAACCTCATAAGCACCGACAGCAACACAAAGACACCTAAAACGAAGCCATACACACCTGTTCACTGACCACACACATAATCCCCCTGGAACCACCCCTGACCTGCCTAAGTAATTACCGCAAAACACTCACAAAACCTGCCAGTAAATCACCGCAAATCAACCGCTAAAACAGTCCCCTAATTACCAAAAACAGTGACCATAAAATACAACACAAGCAGTAGCGAAACGGAGTGAAAACCGCAGCCCAAACAGTGAAACAGCGAGGAAAAACGTTGGATTAGTGAACCAGAAAAGTTGCGGAACATCAACCGTTCCGACGGCCGTGTAACGCGCTTTCGTGAGACGACAAAAGAGGTTAGACCTGAGGGCACCCTTTTTACTTATCATCTTTCGTTTCTTTTATTTATTTTAATATATTATCGCATGAGAGTCGTTTGTTGAGGCATGATGTGAATTCTGGATGAACGGAATGCGTGTTCTCTTTTGTGGTATATCAGATGGAAACCTGGACGTAAATTCCGTAGCCAAATCCGAATGGACGTTAGTGCGGTTTGCACTCGGGATACAACGCCACGTACTACTTAAGAGACACACGTATTTCGTTTTATCCAACTATGTATTTGAGCATGATTAGTTTGCTAGTAAGTTATTTATCTTTGTAAGCATGATTTAGTTTAGTATGTTATTTATCTTTTAACATGATTTAGTTGTTTATTTTTAAGCATTATTAGTTATTCGTTTTGCGTTTGGAATTTGCATTAAGTTTATGTTGTTGTTTGCATTTCGCATTATATAATTGAAATATGTTCTTGAGATTGTCGTGTGTTATCGTGTGTTATGATGACTTACTTTTCAAGCATGCAAACTTAGACATAGGATTTATCTTTATGAACATGAACTAGATATAGGTTGTTCTTGAGCATGTTGCGTAGATTCGGTTAAGATATTGCATAAATCACATCATTACAAGTGGCATAAGTAAGAGACCATTCCGAACCCAACATGTTTGAGGTCTTCCCTTACAAGGGGTGAGTGCGGCCTTAAATCTTTGTCCCGGTTCACACCGGGTGGCGACTCCATGTTATTTCTCCGGTCTAGTTCCCCGCGAGCTATTCCGTACTCTCAATTAGGCCGCGAGCCTAGAACAGCGTCGCCGATTTCTGTGTCCCACACATATCACAATCTTATAATTAAAAAATTAGGATATTTGACTATCAATTTATTTTGAGATTATAATAAAAACAAATTTGGAGACCATAGGCAGGTGTCTTGCCGGCCTATAGCCAACGCCGGCCCTAACGTGTGGGTTAAATTGACGTATGGTTGGTCTCCAACCCAACGCCATCATCTTCACCATTTTGGCGTTGATGAATAGTATCACATCAAATTTGACATAGCACTATATCAAATAGACAATGCGCTATTTTTATTTATTTTCCGTTTGACCTAATTTTTTTTTTAATCTCATTTATATCCTTATATTTATATTTTGACCCCATTCAAACGTGATTTTTATAATTATATCCCACATATTATTCAATAATCTTATTTATTTATTATATTATCATTTAATTATAAATTATATTAACATTTGTTAGATTAATTTGGAGCAATGAGTTGTTTCAAATGATGCAAAATTTATACCAAATTTTACTTTACCATCGGGGCTGTCCTTGACCATTGAAAAGATACACCCAAAAAAATAATCTAAACATAACAAAATCAAAATCAATTTTTATTTTATTTTATTTTATTTTATTTTTTATCTAGGATCTGTGATTTGAGTACACACCTATTTTTATTACTTTTCAAAACCATTGTTTTTTTTTTGTTATTCTCATTTAACTACATCATAAATTGTAAAATATAATTACTACAAAAAATTTTGGAGTGTAATATTTTACTATTATATCCTTACAAAATTTTCATTTTACTACAAAATATTACATTTTAATAAGAAGCATTAGGAAAGAGCAATTTTATACAACATGTATTAGTGTGTAATATCTTACTACTTATAGTATAATGAAAATTTTGTAAAGATAAAATGGTTTGAATATTAGACTATAATACTTCTTATAGTCATTTGAAATTTCTTGTAGTGAAATGATAATAATCCTTATTTTTTTACACAATGATAGTTTTTTATACCCAACCCCCCTCTAAATATAAAAATTTAGTTTTTATTTTTTTTATTTTTTTTATTTTTTTATTTTATTTATATTTTAGATGTGTCTCGTTGGGGTGTGATTTTGGTGTTTACACCTGTGGTTTTATTTTTTTTATTTTTATGTGCCCCAAACTAACGTGGAGGCAGCTTTCACTCTTCTTTCTAACAGGACCACGTGCGTGGATAATGATATAGTTAAGTGGCTTGCAGATTGCAACCATCTGCGTCACAATAATACAGTATTGCTCCCGGATTAGAGATGACAACTATACCCGGACCCGGACGATCCGGGTTCGGGATTAAAAAAACCGGATCCGAGTCTTTAAAATTCTGACCCGGGTGTATCCGGATCCGGACCCGGGTTCACACGGTCCGGCCCGGATAGACCCGGGTTCGGAAAATAATAATAATAATAATAATAATGAAAAATACAAAATAATATGTATATATATATATAGATAATTCCATATAATTAAAAAATATAAAAGAATTGAAATAAACTAATTAAATTGACAAAATCCAAATATAAATATAAAATAATACAATTAAAATTAAAAAAAAAAGTGAACCGGGTAGACCCGGGTCCGGACCCGGGGTGAAGAAATCTCTTTCGGATCCACCCGGATCCTACCGGACCCGGGTCCGAATCCGGATTTTGCCATCTCTATCCAGGATCAACAATTGTTTTTTATAAGAGAAATGTTTGAGGGGTGTGTTTCTATTACTTAAACATACATAATTCATAAAAGAATAATAAGCAACAGTAATTATCATATAAGTTTATATAAATCAAAAGTCTTAGACAAATCTGGAATTAATTTATGGATGAAGAAGAAAAGAATATCAAGTCGAGTAATTCTCTGTCTTTAAGAACTTATTAGCCCCGCCTTAGTGCACTAAGGATTTTGTTGCTAACGTTCTCCCAGGATTTCTTGGTAACTTCTTGATTTAGGGGCACTCCTTGAATCAAGAACACGAACTTGGACAAAATGGTGGAACTCTCTCAAATTTGGAAGAGTCTTAAACTTTCTAAGAGAATGTATAGGAAAAAAATTAAGTGTCTAAAATGAGTATCATATGCCTTTATTTATAGACATGAAGAGTTGTCTTCTAAAGGTACCCTCATGCCCTCCAAGGAGACCTTTCAACTCTAAGGGTCATATCATTTCCTACAAAAAAAAATATCATGCCTATTCATTCTTATATATTTGTATGCACATTTTATATTTAGGAAATTTACTACAATCCCCCAAAATTTTCTAAATATCAATGCAGACACTTGAGAGAGTTTTCGTGAAATAAAGCTGCATCGAAATAGGTAGCTTTCACCTTGAATCTTTTCTTGTGAATGACAATCGAATTTACTTGGCGAACCAGTGACCCATAATCTTGAACTGTTATGTCGTTGGTTTAAACCAAGACAATTCCAACACACAGCTTCACTTCGACCGTTTTCCGTTCTACGGTTGTGTTTATTTTGGCCATGAACATTGGTCCTAGATTCATCAAGTACTTTAGGGAATTCAGCCTTTAAAACTCCAATGGAAGCATCCTCACTTCTTACTTGAAATATGTGATCTACAATAAATAGGTAATATGCCTTTACTCTCATTAGGACTCTCCTTTTAATATAGTGATCATTAAAAGCCTTAGTTTATCCTAACCTTGACATGCAACACTCTGCGTCATTACAGGAATGAGAAAGAATATAAAATTCTACAGTACTTGTTTTGAATTGCACAAAGTTTCAGTTGTCCCTTTTGAACCTAGATATTGGGATCTCCAGTCAGCTAGGTTGGGTTTCCACAATGACAATTCTTAATTTATAGGCTTCAAGCTCATTCCCATCGATGACTTCTCAACTTGATCTCTAGGTAAACCTTTAATAAGTGGATCCACTAGGTTTTCTTTTGATTTGACATAATCTATCGAAATTATGCCACTTGAGAGCAGTTTTGATTTGACATAATCTATCGAAATTATACCAATTGAGAGCAGTTGTCGTATGGTATTATGTTTGTGACGTTTGTGTCGAGATTTACCATTATACATTGTGTTTTGGGCACTTCCAATAGCCGATTGACTATTACAATGTATGCTTATTGCTGGTACTAGTTTGGGCCAATTTGGAATATCCTCTAGGAAATTTTGAAGTCATTCCGCTTCTTCCGTTGTTTTGTCTAATGCTATGAAATCTGATTCCATAGTAGACTGGGCAATACAAGTTTGCCTTGAGGATTTCCATGCACTGTTGCACCAAGTGTGAAAACAAATCCACTCGTAGATTTTGAATCCACTGCATCAAATAACCAGTTAGCATCGCTGTATCCCTCTATAACAGCATGATATCTCGTATAATGCAGACCATATTTTGAAGTTTCTCTCAGATACCTCAAAACTCTTACTATAGTGATGAGTGGTAATTATATCATTATTTCCCACTCATTTAACCAAATATTTTGTAAAGTTTCTCGGGTTTTGTGAACATTTTGATTCGTTTTGTGTTGTTTTGCAGATAAATAAAGTTTGGGAAGCATTGGGAGTAATTCAGGGATAAAATAGAGAAAAAATGGACAAAATGGAAAAATGGTAATTTGGCGCGTTGATGAGAGCGAAAATATATCAATATTTACCGCCCCTTTTACTTAAATTATTTGTTTAGTTTCTCGGGTTGATGAACGTTTTGATGTGTTTTAGTTTTATTTTGCAGATAAAATAATATTGGGACACAATGAAATCATTTAGGACGAAATGTGGGTCAAATAAGGGCAAAAATTGGACTTGACATATTAATTTTGGAGATTGGAAACTTGAAAGGGCGTTTTAACGAAGTGCAGTTTTGGAAATTCCAGTTTTGCGCATCTGTCGTATTTTAAGCATAACGTTTTACTCCGATATCGGATTGAGCTGATTCAAGTTCCAGATTAAAGAAGATTCAAAGATCTACAACTTTTAAAGACAAAATAATTTCGAATTCTGAATATTTCATACCCGAAATTGATGACCCATCCAGAAGTGTGTTGTGTGTAATTATTAAAGTCATTTTCAATTATTTTCAAAGTAAAAAAAAAAATTAATAAATAAATAATAAAATTTATCAAATCACCATCAAACATGATAAGCAATTAGTGGAGCAATTACTAATGGATTTGGTGGAGCAATTAGTGGAGCAATTAATAATGGATTTGGTGGATGATTTGATTGAGGCAAAATTTTCCTATAAAATACCAAGCCATTTCATTTGTAAAATTCATACTTTCTTCTAAGGAATTCCTTAAGAATACTAAGAAGATTGTATCTTGTTTTTTATTTACAGCTTTCAGTAATTAATTTCGGCTTTCTCACTTTCTTTTCTTTACTTTTCAGTTTTTACTTTCCTTAATTTACTTTTACGTACAGTACTTTTCTTTTTTATTTTCAGTTTTTACTTTTCATTGTAATGAGGAGGTAACTCCCCTTTGCTGGGGTAAAAGGTAAAACTTTTATTACTAATATTTAGATTAATTTCCCTTAATTATAATATATAAACTAGTTAAAACCTGACTTAACGAGGATACCGCCATATTGGTCGGTTGATAATTATTTAAATTGATTTTAACCTGACTAAACTGGATACCGCCTGATTGGTCGGTTGGTAATTAATTATTAATTTGACTTAATCTGGATACCGCCTATATGGCTGGTTGGTAATTATCATGCAAAGTTAATATATTATATTAAGGAGATATATTAAAATAGAAGTAATAAAAGTGGATCCTTTTACCTCAACATTTTCTTTTATTGTACTTTTTACTTTATTTACTTTTCAGCAATTACTATCACCATTTACTTTTCAGCAATTTACTTTTCAGCATTTAATTTTCAGTAATTTACTTTCAGTCATTTACTTTTCAGCTTTTACTTTATGTCTTTTATTTATTTTAGTTTTTACTAGCCCTAGTTATGTGTCGTAACTAAGTTAGTTATCTGGGGTTATGATGAATTCTAATATCATCGGTGTATAAGGGGTTATTTTATAGTTTGGGTAATTTAAAGGTTTACTTATTAAGTCTTAAGCTTAATGCTTCTTGTTGTCTGATCACCAATAAGATTGATGTGATAAATCTAAAATAAACTTGACAAAGGAATTTTAGGTTTCAGCCTTAGACTTAATAGCCCATGATATTCCTTGAGGATAGATAACCCTTTAATAGAATTCGTTACAGGATAGACATATACCTGTCGGGCGGGGGTAGCCATAATTGGAACTTAAACTTAATGAATCCAGATAATTTGGTTGACATAGACATATGGTTCAATTGGGTTATACTGGGTATTTGCGTCTGACCATCGACAGAGGCTTTGGCATAATTTAGTGTTCCAGGTTAGTAAACCAATTATTACACAACCATGAAATACCACTTCATCTTTTAAAATATTAGAAACATTCACAACCCTAGATAGTTTTTAATATTGAATTTTCTTAAACCTACTTTTGTGCAATTATTTACTTGTTTTTAAATTTAGAATCATCACCATTTCAAATCAATCTATCAACCTGTTAGATACTAGTAATCATTTGACCTCATAAAATTAATAATAGGTATTAAGTCCTCGTGGATTGATACTTTTTATACTTTTAATAATTATTTGTATACTTAGGTATTTAGTATTACTTTTATACTACTTGAACGATACGTACGCTTGCTTTATATGTGTGTGTTTACGCCGGTCAAGTTTTTGGCGTCGTTGCCAGGGACTTATTTATATTTCACTATTATGTTTAGGGTTAGATACGTTACTTGTATCTATTTTCTTTTCACTTATTGTTTTTATTTTCTTATGTTTCAGGTTCTCAGAAATTACATGAGACGAACCCAGAAGCTTGAAATCCCCTAAACAGCGAGAACAGTTGAGAAGGGAAGACGAGAAGCCAAGAAGCTTTAGTCAACATGGAACCTGAACCTTTTGAGTGTTGCACCACCAATTCCCATTCGAGACAGAACCATTCCGGTGGTTGACAGACTCATTTCTTGTATTGTACTTCCTCCCTTACCAGCAAATGCGGGTGACATCAAAACATGCATTCAGATGATTCAGCAGTCAGTTCAATTTGGGGGAATGCAACTGAAGATCCTAATGCCCACATCAGCAACTTCCTAGAAGTTTTTGCGGGCACTTTCAATTACAACCGAGAAGCTGAAAGAAGCAATGAGACTGCATATTTTCCCATACTCCTTGAAAGACAGAGCTAAAGCTTGGCTACATTCACTACCAGCAGGTTCCATCACAACTTGGAACACTTAGCCACCAAATTTCTTGCAAAGTACTTTCCACCAGCCAAACTGGAAAGCTGAGGAATGACATCACATCTTTTGTGCAACAAGACTTAGAAACTCTCTACGAAGCTTGGGAAAGGTACACAGATTTGCTCCGGAAATGTCATCACCATGAGATTCCAAAATGGCTTCAAGTCCAAACCTTCTATAATGGACTTTTTGAACTGATGAGAACCACAATCGATGCTGCTGCTGGAGGAGCTTTAATGGCAAAAGGAGAAGATCAAGCCTGGGACCTAATCGAAGGAAATGGCCAACAACAATTCCTTGTGGCCAACAGAAAGGAGCATGATCCAAATAATTACAGGAATTTATGAAATTGGAGCCAGCCAATATAGCAGTCAACGCCAAGCTGGATCAGATATGCAAATTCATGGAGACTCTCAGCACTGGATCCACAAGTCACCATATGGAGGGGCACCAGAACCAAAACCAACTTGAAGAGATGGTGGAATTATGTCAACAATTTCACAGACAGGGGAACAATCCATATTCCAACACCTTACAACCCATGGTGGAGGAATCATCCCAATTTTTCATGGAGCAACAATTCAGGACAACAAAAGAACAATTCACCACCTGGATTCCAACAGCAGAACTATCCATCACCATGATTTCAACAAATAGAAACCAAGGCCATGAACATGAAAAAGAACCAGAAAGAAAGAATGGATTGCAGAGATGTTCAAAAAAAGCAACAAGCAGCATATGATGCTATCTTTCAGAGCCAATTTGCTTCCATTAAAGCACTGGAGAATCAAATCGGACAACTGGCCAATGCTCAGAGTTACAGACCGCCAGGTAATCTTCCCAGCAACACAGAACCAAATCCAAGGAACATAGGGAAGAAGCAGTGTCATGCCATCATGTTAAAAAGCGCGTACTGAAACAACAAAATGTTGGAGCCAAAACAACTGCTGAGGAAGTTCCAAAAGAAACAAAGCAACAGATGGAGGAAAAAGAAGTAAAGGAAAAAGAAATACAACTCCACCTCTACATTTTCCTCAGCGTCTTCAGAAAAACAAAATGGACAAGCAGTTTGCTCGTTTCCTGGAGGTGTTCAAAAAGCTGCACATCAACATTCCATTTGCAGAAGCCTTGGAACGAATTCCCAGCTATGTAAAATTCATGAAAGACATTCTTTCACAAAAATGGAGATTGGAAGATTACGAGACAGTAGCATTGACAGAAGAATGCAGCGCCATCATTCAGAGAGGAAGCTTCCCCCAAAGTTGAAAGATCCTGGCAGTTTCACCATTCCTTGCATCATAGGAGAATAACTTTGGTAAGGCTTTATGTGATTTAGGTGCAAGTGTTTAATTGATGCCTTTTTCTATTTTCAGGAAATTGCAGATGGAGAAGACAAGAAACCATGCCAACTTCAGTCTCTCTACAACTTGCTGATAGAACACTCGTATTTCCAATAGGCGTAGTTGAGGATGTGCTGGTCAAGGTTGACAAATTCATTTTCCCAGCAGATTTTATTGTCCTTGATATGGAGGAAGACGCAGACGTGCCAATCATCTCGGGAGACCATCTTGGCTACAGGTCGAACCATTATTGATGTACAAAAAGGAGAATTAACCATGAGGGTACATGACCAAGAGGTAACATTCAATGTTTTCAAGGCCATAAATTTCCCAGATGATGAAAAGAAGGAGGAATGTTTCAGACTTGATGTGATACATAGTATCATTCAGAACTCCAAGGCAATGCAAAGTTCTACTGACAAACTTAAAACATGTCAATTACCTGTGGAGCCTGAAGATAAAGCGTCTTTTGCACTAAAAAAAGCCAATTCTTGCACTACAAGCAACAGAAGAGAAAAAATTTCCACCAGCTCAACGAATTGGAGGAATTTCACAATCAGCCCTTTGAGGATGCCAAATTGTACAAATAAAAGGGCAAGAAGAGACATGATGAGAAGTTAGTGCGCATACAACTGGAACCAGGGCAGAAGGTACTGTTAAACAAATCAAGGGTGAAATTCTTCCCATGGAAGCCAAAATCAGGTGGTCAGGTCCATTTGTGATCACCAAAGTTTTACCAGATAGAGCCGTTGAGATACATGATCATGACTCTAACAAAACTTTCAAGGTTAAAAACAAGCGTGTTAAGCACTACTGGGGAGAATCATTTGAGCGACAAAAAGAAAGTGTCACACTTTCAGATCCAGCCTAACGTTCGAGAAGTCACGTCTAGCTGTCGACGTTAAACTTAGCGCTCGTAGGGAGGCAACCCATGCAATTTGTGTATATATTGTGATCTGGTTTGTTTTATTTTTGTGTGTTTAATTTTTGCAGGTAAAGTCATTTCACGATGGAAGAAGCTCTCGCAAAACTTCACAAGCAATTTCCTGATCTCCCTCCAAAATCTCTGATGAAAGTCTACAAAGCTCGTTTGGAACGGATGAGACTACTGATGTTCAAAGATATTCCTAATGATATTCGTTGGGTATTTGAAGCACGGTCCGATTGATAGGTGAGTCTTCTGAATCTTTTATTTCATATCAGCCTGGTTTTGGAAGAAGTACCTATGCAACGAAACGTAGAGCTAAGCAAATATGTGTTTGTTACAAATGTGCGTGCTGGAATTGCAATACTCGTTGTCGTTCTTTAGGAATGATGTCTGATAATCGCGAAGATAAAATTAAATTCATTAGGGATGGCTTGAAGTCTGTAGATAATATATCTTCGACTCTTGAGACGCATCCCAGTGGATATGTTCATATAGCCATTTGCAAATTACATACACAATTTCAAAAAGAAAGACAACAGTTAAGTCTTGGGAATCTGACTCAAAAAGACCCCGTTTGCCAATTTATAAGAAAATTGGATGGGAAGCTTGTCCCTGATGCATAGACGTCAATCAAGCCGCTACTTTTCTTGTACATATTATATCTCTTTGTCTTTTCCTGATAATTGTGATTTGTTTTGTTGTTTTCTTTTATTTTCATAGACAGAGTCCATACTTTTTTTACCTTTCACGATTTCTTTTGTTGTTTAGCTAACAAACGTCCTATGGAAGATACTAGTGCTATTATTACTCACCCTTTTCAGGTGTTATAAATTCAACTCATCATTTCACTTTTGAAGACATCCAGAGTAAAACATGGAAGCCACTTCAAGAAGACGAGTTGAAAACATCTGTGTGTTTTGCGGTACTAGTGTTGGTACTAAGCCACAATACGTAGAAGCAGCACATGAATTGGGTCGAGTCTTAGCTGCAAGGAATATGCACTTAGTATATGGCGGAGGCAATCTTGGACTTATGGGGATCGTTTCAAAGGCTACGTACAGGAAAGAGGCAGTCACGTTTTGGGAATCATCCCAAAACGCTTGGCAGAGGCAAATCTTATTGGACCATCAAACGGAGAGGAACTGATCGTGCCAGGTATGTCTGAACGATTGGTAGAATTGATTAACCGTGCTGATGCTTTTATTGCTTTGCCAGGTGGCTTAGGCACATTAGAGGAAACTTTTATAGTGCTATCTTGGGCGAACCTGAACATACACCAGAAACCAATTGGGCTGTTTAATGTTGATGGATTTTATGATTTTCTTTGTGTGTTTCTTGATGATGCCCGGAGAAATGAGTTCGTGTCAAAACCTTTAAAAGAACTCCTCTTCACTGCCAGAACTACTCCGGATCTAATAGACCAACTCTTAGCCTATGAACCACAAATTGACCCTATCCTTTCAAAGATAAATTGGTCCGAGGACGATCGTGGTAAGAGGCGTCAGATTAATCTGGATCTTAACCTTTAATTTCCTAGAATTTAAGCTAATCAGATATTATCTTCTAAACTCTTCTTCTACTGTTTAAGACATTGGGGACAATGTCTCATTTAAGTTTGGGGGAGGGAATTAGTTGATTAGTACCTTGTTTTTAGTTTGTGTGTTGTTTTTATTTTTAGTCCAAATTTTTTCGAAAAATACAATAAATTGAAAAAATTTCAAAATTTCAAAATATTTTGCGGTTTTGTGTTTTTATTTTGACTAAAAAGTGAAATTGGTAAGAGATAGCTGTGTAAGGAATTTCCACTCCTAAGACGTATCTCAAACCATTTTTGAAACAAGTTAATTTTTGTTTATTTCATTTTAAATTATTTAATTTGTGAATTCTCCATAATACTGACTAAAATGGATCTTCATATGCTCAGTTAGGTAGATATATCAACGCATTGTAACATACGGACATGAGCTAAAATTGAAAAGTTTGTAATATTCAGTGCTCTAGTTTAATTGGAGGAAACATCTCAAAAAGAAATGGAGTAAAAAAAAACGTCTAAGATCCATTTATTAAGTATGTAAGGGTGTTTTAACACCTAGTGCCCTAAAGCCAACTGGTTTGGGAGTCAATGGCCCAAAGCTCGCTACATGGATCAAAGATGCTGCAATATATATATATGAAGTCTGAGTAATTAAGTCCGTAGGGGTGTCTTAACACCTGATGCCCTAAAGCCAACTGGTTTGGGAGCCACCAACCCAAAGCTCGCTACATAGATGGAAGATATTGTATATAAATAAAAAAATCAAAAATCAAAGAAAAAATCAGAAAAATCAGAAAAATTATTCCATTGCTGCAAAAAGGTGTGAATTCTGATAAAACTTTAGGACAAAAATTTTACTCTCTTATCAACTGCACTTGTGACTGTTGTGGGCAAAAATGAGTTGATTAATATTTTTTCGGCTGTGCATATGGAGAATGGTAGATATAATCGGATAATTTACTTATTCAGTAATTTAGAAAGAAAGAAAACAACTAGTAAATTGGAGTAGAAGTTTCACATGATTAGTCACTAACTTTTTTATTCTCTTTTCTCTTGTCTTTTTACTTTTGTGTGCATTAATTTTATTATCTTTTTACTTTTGTAAAAAGTTTGTGGGTATCGTTGCTGTAAGCCCTCACGAGACTATAACTCGTCACTAGGGATACCTATGGGTTTAAAGGCTTGTTGCATATGCTAAATGCAACCGTGATCCCTACGAAAGTGGCTTAGTTTAATTTTAATTGTTTCTTGTATTTATTTTGTTGTTTTGCTCGAGGACTAGTAAAATGTTAGGTTTGGGGGTGTGATGAGCGGAAAATATATCAATATTTACCGCCCATTTTACTTAATATTTTGTTTAGTTTCTCGGGTTTGATGAACGTTTTGATGTGTTTTAGTTTATTTTTGCAGATAAAATAATATTGGGACACAATGAAATCATTTAGGATGAAATGTGGGTCAAATAAGGGCAAAAATTGGACTTGACATATTAATTTTGGAGATTGGAAACTTGAAAGGGCGTTTTAACGAAGTGCAGTTTGGAAATTCCAGTTTTGCGCATCTGTAGTATTTTAAGCATAACGTTTTACTCCGATATCAGATTGAGCGGATTCAAGTTCCAGATTAAAGAAGACTCAATGATCTACAACTTTTAAAGACAAAATAATTTCTAATTCTGAAGATTTCATACCCGAAATTGATGAACCATTCAGAAGTGTGTTGTGTGTAATTATTAAAGTCATTTTCAATCATTTTCAAAGCAAAAAAATAAATTAATAAATAAATAATAAAATTTATCAAATCACCACAAAACATGATAAGCAATTAGTGGAGCAATTAATAGTGGATTTGGTGGAGCAATTAGTGGAGCAATTAATAATGGATTTGGTGGATGATTTGATTGAGGCAAAATTTTGCCTATAAATATCAAGCCATTTCATTTGTAAAATTCATACTTTCTTCTAAGGAATTCCTTAAGAATACTAAGAAGATTGTATCTTGTTTTTTATTTACAGCTTTCAATAATTAATTTCGGCTTTCGCACTTTCTTCTCTTTACTTTTCAGTTTTTACTCTCCGCAATTTACTTTTACGCACAATACTTTTCTTTCTTTAATTTTCAGTTTTTACTTTTCAGTAATGAGGAAGTAACTTCTCAGTGGACCGAATTCTACCGCGTGACACGTGTCAAAATTTCATTTGGGCCGACAGATTCCGCTTGCCACATCAGCAGTCAACTGGTCAATGCTCTTTACTCACCGTGTACATGTCGGCGTCGCGACGCGTGGCCGATCAAAATGCCTATAAATTGAAGCCATTTGCACCTCATTTTCCTCGTGCTTTCCTTAGGGTTTATATATACTTTTAAGGATAACATATATTTTTGTAAATTTTGGAATATTTAAATTATGTATTTTTATTTTTACATTAATTTTAGTATTTATTTAATTATTTTTATTTTATTTTATGTTTTGCATTTAAATTTCCGCTGGGGTAAAAGGTGAAACATTTAATATAATTATCTAGGTTAATCTCACTTAATTATAACATTTAAATTATAATTTAACCGGATTAATTAATGACATACCTTATTACCGCCTATATGGTCGGTTTAAATATAAATTACTTTACCGCCTATATGACTGGTCCTTATGTGACAGATAATTACCGCCTATATGGCTGGTGTAGTTGGACTAAATGAATTACCGCCTATATGACTGGTTTTAAATGTTTAACATTATTAATTCCTGAGAAAGCAGAACATAAAATAATTTATATATTATAATAAGTGAGATTCTTAGATTTGAAATATTAAATGTGGATCCTCTAACCCCCAGCATTGTCTTTTTAGTCTAGGGAAGTGATGAAACACAATATTCACATACTTAATAATTGATTTAATTATATATTAGGTGATTCTTTAGTTTGTTTATTGAGTCTTAAGCTTAATGCTTCTTGTTGCCTGATCACCAATATGATTGACGTGGTAAACTTAAAATGAACTTGACGAAGGGATTTTAGGTTTCAGCCTTAAATTCAATAGCCCACGATCTTCTTAGAGGATAGATAACCCTTTAATAGTTTTCCTTACAAGATAGACATATACCTGTCGGGCGGGGGTAGCCATAATTGGAACTTGAACTTAATGAATTCAGGTAATTCGGTTAACATAGACATATGATTAATTGGTTTATTTGGGTATTTGCATCTGACCATCGACAGAGGCTTTTGCATAACTTCATGTTCCAGGTTAGCAAATTAATTTATTACACATGTATAAAAAAAATCAATTCATCTTTAGAATAATATTGTGTGAAGTCACAACCCTAGATATTTTGTGTCTTTTTTATATTCCTTAGTATTTTCTTTTGTGTCTTTAATTTATTTATTTAGCAAATCCACATTCAACCAACAAATCAAGCAATCATTCTATTCTCTATTTAATTAGATACTTGTAAATAAATAGAATCAATAATTAATAACAATAGTATGAATTAAGTCATCGTGGGATCGATATTTTTATACTACTTGAACGATATGTGTGCTTGCGTTATACGCGTGTGATTACGCACCGGTCAAGTTTTTGGCGCCGTTGCCGGGGACTTATTTTTCTTGAGTTATTAATTTTGAAGCTATCTAATTTACTTGTATCTAATTTTCTTTATTTTTATCTGTAATTTTTATTTCCTTCTTTTATTTTTCAGGTAGTTGAAAAATGGAAGATTATTGGGAGATTGAAAGATTACGAGCTTTACTAGAAGAAAATACACCCCAAATCAGGGAGCAACAGTCTGGTTTTCTAAGGCCTGTTGTCCAGCCTAATTATCACTGGATGTCAGAACCAAGCAATACTATATTTTCTCATCAGAATGCAATGGGGAGATTGTAGAACACAAAAATCGGCGACGCTGTTCCAGGCTCGCGGCCTGGTTGGGAGTAAACCGGAGAAATAAAATGGAGTCGCCACCCAGTACGAACTAGGAAAATGATTTAAGGCCGTACTCAACCCTCGCAAGGTAAGACCTCAAACCGTTGGGTTCGGAATGGTCCCTTACTTATGCCACTTGTAATGAATGGATTTGTGCAATAATCTAACCAAGTCTACGCCACAATAACCTACATCTAAGTTCACATACAACCTATATCTAAGTTTGCATATAACCTATATATAAGTTTGCATGCATAAAAGTAAGTCGAAATAACGGAAAGCATATAATCTCATGAACGCATTAAATCGATAAACATGAAAATATAAATAAATAATAATCTAAACATAAACGTAGAGGAAATATAATTAAGTTCCTAATGCGAAAGAAATAACTAAATAATGCTTGGAAATAATATGCTAAACAACTAAGTCATGCATAAAAATAACATACTATTTCTAATAGACAACGGGTAAACACAAGATTAGATGAAACAAAATATGTGCATTTCTCAAGCGGTACGTGGAATTGTATCCCGAGTTCAGATCGCACTACCGTCCATTCGGATTCAGCTACAGAATTTACGTCCGGGTTTCCATCCGATATACCACGAGAGATAGCACAAAATCATTCATCCCATGGCCACAACATACATAAATCAACAATACACATGCGAAGAGATAATAATAAATAACTGAAAAAGATGAAAGAAAATAAATAAAAGGGTGCCCTCAGGTCTTACCTTTTAAGTCGCCTCTTGGAAGTGCGTTACGCGGCCGTCGGAAGGGTTAATGCTCCGTAACTGCTCCGGTTCACTGGTTCGCTGTTTTACTTCATTGTCTTGTTGTTTTAGGCTGTTGTTTCCTCTGTTTGTGCTGCTATTTTTGCTGTTTTTTTAGGATGCAGTTTTTTTGGTGATTTAAGGGTGGTTTATGGGGTGATTTAGGCTACTATTTTGCAGTAATTATGGGGGGTATTTGGACTGCTGTTTTGCGGTGAAATGAGGCTGTTTCTGGGCAGTTTAGGTGCTGGTTTAGGCTATTGTTAGGCGTGAGTAAGGGGCTGGTTTCTTGGCTATGTTTCACGGTAATATGGGGCTAGTTGGGGGTGTTTGTGCGGTAATGTAGAGGGCTTATTTGGTGGTTGTTGTTCATGGCAGTGGAGGCTGTATGGGGATTGTTGTTCACGGCAATGGATGGCTATTTTCTTTGTCTTTTAAGCGTCCATGTCTTAGGGAGAGAGAGGAGTTGGGTTATGGTCCTTTTTATAAGGAACGTTTAGGGTTTTCCTTGTACGGGTAGGGAAAGTAATTATGTAATTATGGGGGGAAATCTCTAATTAGTGTGTTATAAGGAAAAATCTATTTATTTTAGGAAGGTAATTTGTAGGATTTGATTTGATTTTATTTAGTTTAGGCATGTGATTTAATTTAATTAGGAAGGTGATTTATGGGATTTGATTTGATTTTATTTAGCTTGGGAAGGTGATTTGTCTAGATTTCAACATGTGTTTAATGTGTGGATTTATTATTTTGGGAGGATTTGGGCGTGAATTAGAGGGTTTGGGCGTGTATTTGGGTTCTTTGTGGTGGGCTTGGGCGTGTGGTTTTGGTGTGTGGCTTGGTGTGAGTTTTGGACCGAGGATAAGTTTTAAAACAGAGGTTCAATGAGTAAACCGGAAGCTAGGCAAACGAATTAAATCCAACAAGGTATTGATTTCTGACTTTTCCCTTCCGACGTCCATTTCACGCGACTTCCACAATTTAAAGAGTAGTGCCTCCGTACGAGGCTCATCATCGGGACTTATATGCAAAAATACAGTGCCTACAGTCGCCCCCACTTTGATATGACTTGTACAGTGTGTGACAATGAAAATCCTATCAAAGTTATGAAATGCATTTTCATTTACCTGGCTCGCCAGCTGCCTCTTGGCTTGCCCGTTGCTTCGAACTGAGTTGATCTGGTGTGAGGTGATTCGACCTCAAGGTTCATCCCTGCAAGATGCTGCGATCTCTAGGAATCACTACCGAACTGAACTGATTTGGTGGCGAGGTGATTCGACCCCTGGGCTTTGTTCCCGAACCACAGAAAGTGTGGGCTTTGTTCCCGAACTGTGCTGATATGGTGGCGAGGTGCTTCGACCCCTGGGCTTTGTTCCCGAACCATCGAATATGGGCCTCGACCCTGGGACGCATCCCAAAAACTGCTACTGATGTGTGGGCCTCGAACCTGTGATGCATCCCAAAAACTATTGATGATGTGTGGGCCTCGGCCCTGGGACGCATCCCAAAAACTGCTGATGATGTGTGTGCCTCGACCCTGGGATGCATCCCAAAAACTGCTGATGATGTGTGGGCCTCGACCCTGGGACGCATCCCAAAACTGCTACTGATGTGTGGGCCTCGAACCTGGGACGCATCCCAAAACTGCTGATGATGTGTAGGCCTCGACCCTGGGATGCATCCCAAAACTGCAACTGATGTGTGGGCCTCGACCTTGGGACGCATCCCCGAAACTGATGATGCAGTGGGCCTCGACCCTGGGACACATCCCAAAAATGCAACTGATGTGTGGGCCTCGACCCTGGGACACATCCCAAAACTGATGATGCAGTGGGCCTCGACCCTGAGACGCATCCCAAAACTGCAACTGATGTGTGGGCCTCGACCCTGGGACGCATCCCAAAAAGCTGATGTGGGAATCGACCCTGGGACGCATCCCAAACTGCTGATGTGGGCCTCGACCCTGGGATGCATCCCAAACTGCTGATGTAGGCCTCGACCCTGGGACTCATCCCCAAAACTGATACTGAAGTGGGCCTCGACCCATGCTCCATCCCCGGAGTGCCATTCCCAGAATACTGAACCTCATCCCTGAGGCATTGCTGATGTGATGGTTCATTCCCGAACCGTGCTGTATGAGAAAGGGTAGACTGGTCGCCCCCAGTCTCGGTTCATTCTTCTGTTCTTTGCTGCTTTCATTAGGTCAAGGTAGATCTCCTGATGTGATGTTTCATACCCACCTACTATACTGCCTCTCACGAGACAATCCAGATAGCTAAACATATTTTCGTCCTCAATGATGTTTCGTGTCGAAACCAGGGAACCTTCAAAGTACTTGATACAATTCAAATCCGACCGTTTGAATAAATGATCTGAACTAGACTCCAAGTGTGTGTGTACCAAGGTTCTTTCGCAGCTTAATCCTTAAGTAAGCCAACTCGATGATTTTGTTTCGAAGAATTGGATCAGTGGGTCTAACCAACCGAGATGTCTTGATCATACTCTGTGATTACTTCCTCGTACTCAATATGATATGTTTTTTTTGTCTCTTTCTGTTTTCATTTTCATTTTGAACTTTTTTTTCTTTTCTCTTTTTTTAACACACCTACCCTTTAAGGTAGCATTTCTCCTCATGGTGGTCCTAATACTCGCCAATGGGTAGCTTCACGCTTATCGGTTATAGGTGGTCTATTTTTCCTCTTCAGAGACTTTTTCTTCATTTCCAACCATATCATATATCGTAACACAAGTAAACCAGGATGGACATCTAAGAAAACGGTCATTCACTGATTCGCCATCTCTTCAACTAGTCATCTTGCCGACTACTCAGGCTTCCACTGCTGAGATCCTATAATTAAGTGCCTGCGAGTCTAGCCGAGATCAATCACTCAAAATACCGGATGAGAGCATATCTTGCACTTATCGTTTCCAAGGTTTCACCCTACAGTAAACAATCTCATCACCGGACATATGTCTAACCATCAAGGATTTTTCTCTCTCTCGTTTTTTTTCACTTGACTAGAATTTTTCCTTTCAACCGCTGATAATGTAGGCCTCAACCCTAGGATCCATTCCTGAAACTAACACTGATGTGGGCCTCAACCCCGGGATTCATTTCCGACTGATACTGATGTGGGCCTCAACCCTGGGATCCATTCTCGAAACTGATACTGATATGGGCCTCAACCCTGGGATCCATATCCGAAACTGATACTGATATGGGCCTCAACCCTAGTATCTATTCCCGAAACTGATACTGATGTGGGCCTCAACCCTGGGATTCCTTCCCGAAACTGATACCGATGTGGGCCTCAACTTTGGGATTCCTTCCCGAAACTAATACTGATGTGGGCCTCAACCCTGTGATTCATTCTTGAAAACTGCTGACACTGTATTGTTTCTGCTTCTAGTTAACTTGTATTTGCCGATTTCTCTTTTTTTTTTCTTTAAAACCTGGGAATACAAAACAAAACAAAACAAAAAAGAATGCAAGTACGTTACGTGTATGCATGCATGCATGAATGAATTTCCTATTCCGTTGGGTTAGGTCTTTCGCCAATTCCCTTGGTGATTGCTCAGTCTTCTCTCCCTCAGGAAAAATATTACTTCAATCTATCCATGTTGATCGGCTCGGTGAACTCGTTCCCTTCCAAATCTGACAGTCTCACTGTCCCATTTCCCATGACTTTCTGGACTATGTAGGGTTCTTCCCAGTTGGGTCTGAACTTTCCTCTTGGGTCTGTCATCGACGGTTTCGACTGCTTAAGTATCAGATCACCCTTTCTGATCTTAGTAGGACACATCTTCTTGTTGAATGCTCGAGCTAACCTCTTCTGGTATAACTGCATATGACATAAGGACTTCATTCTCTTCTCATCCAGTAATGCTAACTGTTCAAATCTCTGCGAGGCCCATTCTTGTTCAGGTAACTCTGCTTCTGCTAATACCCGCATGGACCGTATCTCAACTTCCACTGGCAATACTGCTTCCATTCCATAGACTAAAGAGTAAGGTGTGGCTCCCGTTGCTGTTCTCACAGACGTTCTGTACTCCAACAGGGCGTACGGTAACTTGTCAGCCCAATATTTATAGTTCTCTGTCATCTTGGCTAGTATCATCTTTATTGTCTTATTGGCTGCCTCGACTGCCCCCTTCGTTTGTGGTCGGTAAGGTGACGACTTATGATGTCCTATCCAATACCTCTGTAGCATTGCCTTTGTTTCTCATTGAAACTGGACTCCGTTGTCTGTTACTACGTGATGCGGCATCCCATATCGACAAATGATGTTCCCGGCTATGAACTTTGCCATTTGCTTTACTGTGATATTGTGAAATGACTCGGCTTCCACCTATTTTGAAAAGTAGTCTACTGCCACGACTATAAAACGATGTCCATTCGATGCGTGCGGTCGAATTTCTCCGATTATGTCAATTCCCCATGCTGAGAAAAGCCACGGCTCTGATAGCCCGTGCAACTCTGTGTGCGGCAGATGATTCAAGTTACCGTGTGCTTGGCAATCGTGACAATGCTTTACCAGCTTCGCGCAGTCAGCTTCCATGGTTGACCAGTAGAAGCCTTGTCTTACTATCTTGCGAGACAAATTCAACCCATTCATGTGTGGTCTACATACTCCGGCATGTACTTCTTCCATTGCTTTCTGAGCCTCTTCCTTTCTTAAACACTTCAGCTGAATGCCATTCGCTTGCCTCTTGTATAGTTCTCCCTTCAAACTCACATATTGAGAAGCCAACTTCTGAATGGCTATCATGTCCTTTCTGCTTGCTTCTTCCGGAAATTCCCCGTGTTCTAAGTATCGCTGAATGTCGTAATACCAAGGTTTCCCATCGTTGATCTCTAATTCCAAGACCTTTTCTATCTCGTAGACAGGTCTGCTTTCCATTGTCAACACTAGAGGTTTCATCACCAATTTCTCTGGATTTTCCCAAGTTGCGGCTAGTGTAGCCAACGCGTCGGCCATTTGGTTCTCTTCTCGCGGCAAGTGCTGGAACTTACAATCGGGGAGGGCATATGCCAGACTCCTGAGGTGGAACAAGTAGGGTTTCAACCATTCTTCCTTCAATTCCCATTCTCCTTGCATCTATCGAACTACCAACATCGAGTCTCCGTAGACCTCCACGTTCCTAGCCTTCAAGGCTTAATGCCATTAGTCCGAAGGCGCACGCTTCATACTCAGGCATGTTGTTGGTTACTCCAAATGTCAACCTCTTGGCCATAGACAGTGTTTCTCCTTCGGGGGTTACTATCACAATCTCTATTCCGGCTCCTTTATAATTTACTGCTCCGTCAAAGTACATCTTCCATCCTTGGACTGTTATTGCTTGGATCTCCTCGTCTTGGAATTCAAACTTGTATTGGTCTCCTTCTATAGGTTGTAGTGCCAGGAACTCCGCTACAGCTCGACCTTTGATTACTTTAGAGGTGAGATACTCAACATCAAACTCTGTCAGCAATACCAACCATCTGCCTAACTTCCATACTAGTGAAGGCACCGAATGCATATACTTCAAGGGATTTTCTTTTGCTACCACTTGGATCTTGTAAGATTGGAAGTAGTGACTCAATTTTCTGGATGCCCACACTAGTACCAAACAGATCTTCTCTACTTCTTGATAGCGGACTTCATACCGAAGCATCTTCTTACAGAGGTAGCAGACGACATGCTCTACCCCCATTTCATCTGCTTGTACCATCATCGCCCCCAGCGCTTCGGGTTCTATGGCCAAATACAGCACCAAGGGTTTGCCCGGTCTTGGAGGTTTCAAGACATGAGGTTTCACCAAGTATTCCCCGATCTTGTCGAAAGCTTTTTGGCATAGCTCATTCCATTTCACTGGCCGGTCCTTCCTCAACAAACTGAAGATAGGCTCGCATACTGATGTCAGCTTGGCGATGAAACGACTGATGTACTGAATTTTCCTGTGGAATGCTCTCACTTCTTTCTCTGTCTTTGGTGTAGGCATTTCGGTAATCGCCTTGATCTTCTCAGGGTCTACTTCTATTCCTCCCATTCCGAACGTGTGTCATAGCAATTTTCCCGATGTTACCCTGAACACATATTTCTTGGGATTTAGCCGCAAGTTGTATTTGTCGACTCGTTCAAGGAACTTCTCCAGTGCTTCTATGTGTCTGCTTCTTGTCTCTGATTTCAGCATCATGTCATCCACATATACCTCAATCTCCTTATGCAACAAGTCATGGAATAACAGGTGACCATCCGCTGGTAAGTGGCTCCTGCATTCTTAAGCCCAAAGGACATCACCTTGTATCATATGTACCCCATTCTGTGATAAAGGCAGTCTTATGCTTGTCTTCTTCAGCCATAAGAACCTGATTGTATCCTGAGAACCCATCCACGAACGAGTACATGGCAGATAAAGCCGCACTATCAACCAGCACATCTATATTGGGTAAAGGAAAATCATCCTTTGGGAAGCTTTGTTAAGGTCTCAGTAATCCACACACATTCTGACCTTCCCAAATTTCTTCGGTACTGGCACAATGTTTGCCAACCACTCGGGGTACTTTACTACTTCCAGAAATCCCACATCTATCTGCTTATTGACTTCTTCTCTAACTTTCTCGGCCCACTCAGGTCTCATCCTTTGGAGCTTCTGCTTTACCGGTCTCATGTTTGGATAATTCGGTATCATGTGTTGGGCGATACTTCTATCTACTCCGAGCATGTCCTCATAGGACCAAGCGAACACTTTGGCATATTTGACTAACATCTCCTCTAATTGCCTCCGCTTCTCAGAGGTAACCTCACTTGCAATTAACACCTCCCTGGGCTCTCAAGCGTACCAAGGTTAGGTGCATTTTTTTTGGTTGAGTTGATGTCAAATATACTCAAGTCATGTAAGTTGAAGGGAAAAGACTCAAGCAAGTAAGCAAAATGAATGTCTTTATTATTAGCGAATGCAGGGGTACATTCAAATAAATCAGGGAGATAAATGTCTTCATCCTCCACAGACGCTTCATCCTCCGCAGTCGGGTTTTCTTCAGTCCTCTTACTCTCCTCGAAGGTCAGGCTCTCCATCTTCATCGGCTCTTCTTCCCACTTGTCTTTTCCCTTTGCAACTTCTTCTGCCAACGGTTTCTTTCCCATCACATCCTGGAAGATTTTAAATCCTGGCACCATGACCCCGTTGACTTCCACTGGTTTAGGCTCTCCTTGATACCCCGTTGCCTTCACGAAGTATTCTGTCAGCTTTACCCATTTCTTCTTAGTTTTCGGCTTTTCCTCATCGGACTTGTATCCCAAACCTCTCCTGGTGGTCTGCCCTTGAAGTCGGGCAATGATCCTCCAACATCTGAACCTGTACCCAGCTCGAACTTCATCTTCTCCATGATCCTAGCCACCTTATTAAAACCTCGTGAAAGGTTGTATCTCCAAAGCGGCCATGGTATTGTCTACTTCAGCTCTGATAGTGACAATCTCTCCTCCATACGGGAACTTAATGACCTGATGCAGAGTGGAGGGCACGCCCCCAAGCTTATGAAACCATGGCCTCCCCAATAACAAGGCGAAAGTGGCCGGGATATAAAGCACTGTGAACTCAACCTCATCCTCTATTGGGCCCACTTTGACCACTGCAGTAAAAAAACCCTCAACTCCTCGCTTGCTATCATCATACTCCTTGATAGTCATATTGGAGGGACTCAGATCTGTCGCCTTCAGACTCAATCTCGACAAGATCTTCAACGGTCACACATTGATATATGAGACATCACCCACCATTACACAAGACGTCTTCTTACCCCTCACTTCAGCTCTTATGAATAATAACATGTTATGACTTCTTCCCTCCACCGGGAGTTCCTCCTCAGAAAAGGTTATCACATGCAAAGCTTCCTTCTATGCCGATCCTACAAAATTCGTAGGATTGGCATCCTTCGGTACTATTATCTTGCTCAAGGCCTCAACCATGGCACGCCTGTGCTCCCGCGATGCACACAACAACTCCTAAATGCTCAGTTGTGCTCGTGTCTTATTCAACTGACACATCACTACATCTCCTTCAGTATTATCACCGTTCTATGTCACTTCTCTACCTTCAGACAACACCTTTTTGCCTTTCTCCGCTGTATCACTGTAAAAATGCCCACAACGTGTCATTCATTTCACCTCCTCTTCATCACTGCTTTAGAAGTCCAGCTATAAATTCTTCCATTGCTCCATTTCATCCTCACTATTGATATCTCAAATCCCCAGGCAAAAGTCTTGGTGGTCAAAGGTTTGGAGGACAAGGCTTTCAGGTAGGCCAGAGCTAATCATGTAGGTAGGTGGTGGGACGGAGTGATAGTTAGGTAGGGGGTTTCGGTGTGTGTTGGGTTGCTCTTTTTTCGGGCAGGTATTTTATGGGAGTCTATGAGGTCTTGGATTTCATGTCGGAGGCGGGCACAGCCGTCGGTGTCATGGCCCTTTTGCTGGTGGTAGTGGCAGTAAAAGTTCGGGTTGAGATTTTGTGGTAGAGGGTGTGGAAGTGATATAGTCTCTAAGGGCTTTAGGAGTCATTGTCTCGCCAACTTCTCGAGCACTTTTGACAGAGGCCTACCCAAGTTAGAGAAAAGCCGGTTTCTGATGGCGGCAAATTCAGCAGAAACGGACTTGGTACCTGATGGTCGTCCAACAGTCCTCATGTTCAGGCCATAAAACTTCCTATTATCCGCTTCCTCTTCCTCAATGTCCATGACAGTTTCCCTCAGCTGTCGAAAATCAGTAATCATGGAGGTCATCTGTAGGCACTGCATTTTTGCATGTAAGACCCGATGATGAGTCTCATTTGGAGGCACTACCTTTAAGTCGCGGACGGAAGTGGCGGGAAACAGACGTCGGAAGAGAGAAAGTTGGAAATCAGTATTTTCGTTGGATTTAACTCGCTTGTTTCGCTTCGGGTTCGCTTGTTGGACCTCTATTTTTAAAACACACCAAACCCATTAATCACATCTCACAAATTAAATAATTAAAACATTTAAAACACATATCACCAATTAAATAATAAAACATTTAAAATACATGTCACAAATTAAATTGAATTAAAATAATTAAAATTAAATTAAATAACTAAATTGAAATTATATTAAATAACTAAATTGAAATAAAATTAAATTGCTAATTAAAATCCAATTAAACTAAATTTAATTAAATTAAATTTCAAAATTAAATAAATCACTCACCTAACTTAAATAATTTCTTACATTAAATAATTAAAATTAAACACACACATAAATTAATTGATTTCTTTCCTTTCAAATAAACCCATGCAGAAACCCTAATACACTACTATATAAACAACAAACCCTAATGGTCTCCATCTCTCATCCCTCACTCAATACACACATACAATTCTCTCAACCAAAACCCTAATACCTTTCATCCAACCGACCAACAACTCCCTCACTCACACACGGCGTCACCATCTTTTCTCGACTCGGCAACCTTAATCACCCTTATTGCCTCTGCCTTACTCCACGCCACATGCACCATCCACTCACTGCCTCACCCTCCTCACGTTTCACGCAATCCAGCAAGCCATATTCAGCCCCCCATCGAAACCAACCCCAGAAACTACCTCACCGAACTGTAACAAGTCAATAAAAGAAACCCTTTACAGCAGCCCCCCTCACCACGCCAAATAAGCCCTTCACGAAGCAGCCCATTCATCACGTCCTAACTACCTTCATGAGCAATGAACCCTAACCCCACATGCAGCCTCTGACCGTCAAACAACAAACCCAAATACGCCCATAGTAGCTCACGTACCCACCGAACAGCACACTGCAGCCAATCGACCTCACACTAAGGACACACGTCTCATGCCCCTCTCGGCAACTAACACCTAAGGCTCCCTTGAATCCTCTCATGCACCACTCTTCTCTCGGCAAACCATTCACGGCATTCAAACTCACACAAACCATTCACTCGCACGAGCCAACAAACAAACCTAAATCATCAGCCCACACGAAGCCATTCTCAACAAACCAAACAAAACAAAAGCCACTGAACCCTATTTCACACATGCAGCCATTTATTCTCACGGTCCAAATAAACCCTCTGCAAGCATTAGCCTTCAACACGTAAGCCCCTCAGAGCCTTCACAAACAGCCACCTTCAACGCCTAAAACACTGCCTTCATACAGCCTTAACCATGCACACAAACTGACCTCCAGGCAACCCCTCAAATTGGCGCATAAAGTCCAATAAAACTGTCCCTTGAAGCCCTTCACTGCCGAGAATAGCCCCCTCCACTGTCCAGAATTGCCGTGACTTAGACCCCCTAAAACAGCCCAGAAACTGACCCAAAACTACATAAAAAAACTGCCCAGAATTCCCCCTAAAAAGCACCTAAAAAAACGCACCCCCTAGCCTCCAAAACACACGCAAACAGCCCATTAAACACCAAAATAGTAGCCTGAAAAATAGCAGCAAAACAGCAGTGAAACAGAGTGAAAAACAGCAGCCCAAACTGTGAAACAGCAAGGAAAAATGTTGGATTAGTGAATCAGAAAAGTGTGAAACATCTACCCTTTCGACGGCCGTGTAACGCGCCTTCGAAAGACGACAAAAGAGGTTAGACCTGAGGGCACCATATCTATTTATCATCTTTTGTTTCTTTAATTTATTTTAATATATTATCGCATGAGAGTCGTTAGTTGATTTGTGTTGTGGTCGTTGGTGAATGGATGTGTGTTCTTTCTTATGGTATATCGGATGGACCCGGACGTAGATTCCGTAGCCGATTCCGAATGGACGGTATTGTGGTTTGCACTCGGGACACAATGCCACGTACCGCTTGAGAGATACACATATTTCATTCACCCAACGTTGTATTCGAGCATGATTAGGTTGTTAGCATGTTATTTATCTTAAGCATGATTTAGTCGATAGAAATTTATTTCTTTATCATAATTAGGTTGTTTTCACATCAGGGATTTAATTTATATTTTTGCTTAGATTCTTATTTATTTTCCGCATTAGATAATTGAGCATGCTTGTGTGATGATTGTATGTTATTGCGTTTTTGCCGTTATGACAACTTACTTTGAAGTATGTGAACTTAGATATAGGTTCTCATTGTTATTATTATGCATGCGGACTTAGGCGTAGATTACCCTTGAGCATGAATGTTGAATAGATTCGGTTAGTTTATTGGACAAATCATATCATCACGAGTGACATAAGTAATGGACCATTCTGAACCCAATAGTTTGAGGTCTTCCATTGCGAGGGGTGAGTGCGGCCTTAAATCTTTGTCCCGGTTCACACCGGGTGGCGACTCCATGTTATTTCATACTCCCAACTAGGCCGCGAGTCTAGAACAGCGTCGTCAGTTTCTGTTGTCTACAGTATGGCAACTCCACTGGGGATAGAGAATCGGCCCCGAAATAATGTCTTGTAATGTTTGGATTTATGCTTTAATTAACCGTGTCTATAGTGGGTTAAGAGGTTTAGTTAAAGGCATTGTCAGCGAGAGCCTTTGTCCGCACTCCCGTAAACCCACATGTGAACCTTAGTCGTAGAACTAGTAGAAATTATTATTTTTTTTATGTTGATGTTTTGGACCGTTGTCATTTGGATTCAGTTGGACTTGTTGTCATGAGGTATGGGCTTGTTGGGCCATTTAAACTGGGACGAGTCTGTGCTTTATGGCAATCGGGCCAAAAGTTTCTAAAATGCTGATGGACCAACTAGTGTAAAATTATTATGAGCTTATATATTACATGCATCGCACGCATCTCATGCATCTCATGCATACATGCATCATGTTAACCCCCGCGTCTTAAAAGCCATCATAGATATCCATTGTGTTAGGAAAAAGAAGACTTGTCAAAGAAGAGTTTAGCAAACATGGATATCGTGGAAAAGGAAACCGAGGAACAGAGAACCTTACGGCAAGGATAGAAAGACCATTGGGGGGCCTTCAAAAAAAAAAGAGAAAAAAAAAGAGAGAAAAGAAAAAGGAAAAAAAAGAAAGAAAAAAAAAAGGTTGTTTAGTCTTTAATAGTTAGGCATAAGTCCGATGATGAAATCGTTTGCTTTAGGATGAAATCTTAGAAACGATAAACTCTTGATGTGCTTTTATCTGATGCTTTGAATTGTTGATCTATGCTAGACTCGTAAGCACTTCACTATAGGTACTTAGCGGTGAAAACCTGAGTAGTTGGCAAGGTGACTAGTTGAAGAAATTACGGGTCGATGAATGACCATTTGCTTAGATATCTATCCTGACTTGCTTGTGTTATGATGTGTGGTATGGTTGAAAAAAAAAGTCTCCAAAGAAAAGAAATAAACGCCTATAACCGATAAACGTGAAGCTACCCATGGGCGAGTATTAGGACCACCATGAGGAGAAATGCTACCTTAAAGGGTATGTGTGTTGAAAAAAAAATGAAAATGAAAAAAAAAAAAAAAGAAAAAAAAAGAGAAAAAATAGAGACAAAGGAAAAGAAAAATGAAATCATACCACATTGAGCACGAAAAAGCAATTGCGGAATATAATTGAGACATCTAGGTTGGTTTGACCCATCGATCCCGATTTTTGAAACGAAATCATTGAGTTGGCTTGCTTAAGGATCAAGCTGTGAAAGAACCTTTGCACACACACACTTTGAGTCTGACATAGATCATTTATTCAAAAACTCAGATTTGAGTTGCATTGAGTGTTTTGAATGTTCTATGGTTTCATTACTGAGCATTCCTTGAGGACGATAATATGTATAACTATTGGGACTATTTCGTAGCATGTGATATAGTATGATGATATGGAAGGCCACACCATGTGGTTCATCTTGACCAAGTGCAAACAGCGGAGAACAGAAAGCTAAATCAAGACTGAGACCGACCAGTCTACCACCTCGTGAATCTGGGACATAACAAGAAATTGAGCCATGAGACCAGAGAGAAGACTGTGCAATCACCTGGAGAATTGGCGAAAGACCTAACCCAACGGAATAGGAAATTCATTCATGCATGCAGGCATACACGTAACGCTTTTTTACATTCTTTTTGTGTTTGTTTTGTTTTGTATTCACAGGTTTTGAAGAAGAAAAAGAAAAGCGGCAAAGACAAGCCAATTAGAAGAAGCAACAGTACAGTCAGTTTCAGAAATGAATCAGTTTTGTGGATGAGTCCCATGGTAGAGGCCCATATCAGTCAGTTTCGGGGATGAGTCCCAGGGTTGAGGCCATATCAGTTTCAGTCTTGGGGATGAGTCCCAGGGGCGAGGCCCACATCAGCATCAATCTGGGGGCGAGGCCCACATCAGTATCATTCTGGGGGCGAGGCCCATATCAGTATCAGTTTGGGGCGAGGCCCATATCAGTATCAGCATGGGGGCGAGGCCCACATCAGTATCAGTCTGGGGGCGAGGCCCATATCAGTATCAGTTTGGGGCCAGGCCCATATCAGTATCAGCATGGGGGCGAGGCCCAAATCAGTATCAGTTTGGGGCGAGGCCCATATCAGTATCAGTCTGGGGGAGAGGCCCACAACAGTATCAGTTTGAGGATGGAGCAGGGGTCAAGGCCCACATTAGTATCAGCTTGGGGATGAGTCCTAGGGTTAAGGCCCACATCAGTATCAATTTTGGGGATGAGTCCCAGGGTCGAGGCCCACGTTAGTATCAGTTTTGGGGATGAGTCCCAGGGTCGAGGCCCACATTAGTATCAGCTTGGGGATGAGTCCCAGGGTTGAGGCCCACATCAGTATCAGTTTTGGGGATGAGTCCCAGGGTCGAGGCCTACGTTAGTATCAGTTTTGGGGATGAGTCCCAG
Source organism: Zanthoxylum bungeanum (assembly GCA_019454045.1). Lineage (NCBI taxonomy): Eukaryota > Viridiplantae > Streptophyta > Magnoliopsida > Sapindales > Rutaceae > Zanthoxylum > Zanthoxylum bungeanum. Next base: position 38,330 of record SKCR01011804.1, on the reverse strand, counting down.
GGTCGAGGCCCACATTAGTATCAGCTTGGGGATGAGTCCCAGGGTTGAGGCCCACATCAGTATCAGTTTTGGGGATGAGTCACAGGGTCGAGGCTCACGTTAGTATCAGTTTTGGGGATGAGTCCCAGGGTCGAGGCCCATATCAACATCAGTATCAGCTTGGGGGCGAAGCCCACATCAGTGTCAGTTTGGGGCGAGGCCCACATCAGTGTCAGTTTGGGGTGAGGCCCACATCAGTTTGGGGGCGAGGCCCACGTCAGCATCAGTTTGTGGCGAGGCCCACATTAGTTTCAGTTTGGGGCAAGGCCCATATCAGTTTGGGGCGAGGCCCACATAGGTATCAGTTTGGGGCGAAGCCCATATCAGTTTGGGGCGAGGCCCACATCAGTACCAGTCTGGGGGCGAGGCCCAAATCAGAATCAGTTTTGAGGGCGAGGCCCACATCAGTACCATTTTAGGGTCGAAGACCCACTACATCATCAGTTCGAGGGTGAAGTCCCTAATGTCAGCGGTGTTGGGTCGAGGTGCCCAGGGTCGAGGTGCCCACTACATCATCAGTTCGAGGACGAGGTCCCTATTGTCAGCGGTGTTGGGTCGAGGTGCCCAGGGTCGAGGTGCCCCCGTTGTTGGTTGTAGTTCCGGGTCGAGGTGCCCAGGGTCGAGGTGCCCACTACATCATCAGTTCGAGGGAGAGGTCCCTATTGTCAGCGGTGTTGGGTCGAGGTGCCCATGGTCGAGTTACCCCCGTTGTCGGTTGTAGTTCCGGGTCGAGGTGCCCACTACATCATCAGTTCGAGGGTGAGGTCCTTATTTTCAGCGGTGTTGGGTCGAGGTGCCCAGGGTCGAGGTGCCCCCGTTGTCGGTTGTAGTTCCGGGTCGAGGTGCCCACTACATCATCAGTTCGAGGGTGAGGTCCCTATTTTCAGCGGTGTTGGGTCGAGGTGCCCCCGTTGTCGTTGTAGTTCCGGGTCGGGTTGCCCAGGGTTGAGGTGCCCACTACATCATCAGTTCGAGGGTGAGGTCCCTATTGACAGCGGTGTTGGGTCGAGGTGCCCAGGGTCGAGGTTCCCCCGTTGTCGGTTGCAGTTCCGAGATGCATCCCAAGGTCAAGGGCCCACTGCATCATCATCACAGTTCACATTCGGTGGTTCGGGAACAAAGCCCAGAGGTCGAGGCGCCTCGCCACCATATCTACTACATCATCAAATCAGTTCGAAGCAGCAGGCGGACCATGTGGCAGCTGGCGAGCCAGGTAAGTAAAAATGCATTGCATAACTTTGATAGGATTGTCACTGTTACACATTACACAAGTCTCATCAAAGTGGGGGCGACTGTAGGCACTGTATTTTTGCATGTAAGACCCGATGATGAGTCTCATTTGGAGGCACCACCTTTTAAGTCGCGGAAGTCGCAGGAAACGGACGTCGGAAGAGAAAAGTTGGAAATCAGTATTTTCGTTGGATTTAACTCGCTTGTTTCGCTTCGGGTTCGCTTGTTGGACCTCTATTTTAAAACACACCAAACCCATTAAATCACATCTCACAAATTAAATAATTAAAACATTTAAAACACATCTCACAAATTAAATAATTAAAACATTTAAAATACATGTCACAAATTAAATTAAATTAAAAATAATTAAAATTAAATTAAATAACTAAATTAAAATTAAATTAAATAATTAAATTGAAATTAAATTAAATTGCTAATTAAAATCCAATTAAACTAAATCTAATTAAATTAAATTTCAAAATTAAATAAATCACTCACCTAATTTAAATAATTTCTTGCCTTAAATAATTAAAATTAAACACACACATAAATTAATTGATTTCTTTCCTTTCAAATAAACCCAGGCAGAAACCCTAATACACTACTATATAAACAACAACCCTAATGGTCTCCCTCTCTCCTCCCTCACTCAACACACGCATACAATTCTCTCAACCAAAACCCTAATACCTTCCAGCCAACCGACCAACAAATCCCTCACTCACACACGGCGTCACCATCTTCTCTCGACTCGGCAACCCTAATTCAGCCTAATTGCCTCTGCCTTACTCCACGCCACCTGCACCCTCCACTCACTGCCTCACCCTCCTCACGCTTCACGCAATCCAGCAAGCCACATTCAGCCCCTCATCGAAACCAACCCCACAAACTGCCCCACCGAACTGTAACAAGTCAATAAAAGAAACCCTTCACAGCAGCCCCCATCACCACGCCAAATAAGCCCTTCACGAAGCAGCCCCTTCATCACGTCCTAACTACCTTCATGAGCAATGAACCCTAACCCCCACATGCAGCCTCTAGCCGTCAACAACAAACCCAAATACGCCCATAGCAGCTCACGTACCCACCGAACAGCACACTGCAGCCAATCGACCTCACACTAAGGACACACGTCCCATGCCCCTCTCGGCAACTAACACTTAAGGCTCCCTTGAATCCTCTCATGCACCTCTCTTCTCTCGGAAATCCATTCACAGCACTCAAACTCACACAAACCATTCACTCGGACGAGCCAACAAACAAACCTAAATCATCAACCCACACGAAGCCATTCTCAAAAAACCAAACAAAACAAAAGCCATTGAACCCTAATTCACGCATGCAGCCTTTTATTCTCACGGTCCAAATAAACCCCCTGCAAGCATTAGCCTTCAACACGTAAGCCCCTCAGAGCCTTCACAAACAGCCACCTTCAACGCCTAAAACACAACATTCATACAGCCTTAATCACGCACACAAACTGACCTCCAACAATCCTTCAAATTGGCGCATAAAGTCCAGTAAAACTATCCCTTGAAGCCCTTCACTGCCGAGAATAGCCCCCTCCACTATCCAGAATTGCCGTGACTTAGACCCCCTGAAACAGCCCAGAAACCGACCCAAAACTACATAAAAGAACTGCCTAGAATTCCCCTTAAAAAGCACCTAAAAAACGCACCCTTAGCCTCCAAAACACACGTAAACAACCCATTAAACAACCAAAAATAGTAGCCTGAAAAACAGCAGCAAAACAGCAGCGAAACGGAGTGAAAACAGCAGCCCAAACAGCGAAAGAGCGAGGAAAAATGTTGGATTAGTGAATTAGAAAAGTTACGGAACATCTACCCTTCCGACGGCCATGTAACGCGCCTTCGAAAGACGACAAAAGAGGTTAGACCTGAGGGCACCATATCTATTTATCATCTTTTGTTCCTTTAATTTATTTTAATATATTATCGCATGAGAGTCGTTAGTTGATTTGTGTTGTGGCCGTTGGTTGAATGGATGTGTGTTCTTTCTTATGGTATATCGGATGGAAACCTAGACGTAGATTCCGTAGCCGATTCCGAATGGACGGTATTGCAGTTTGCACTCGGGACACAATGCCACGTACCGCTTGAGAGATACACATATTTCATTCACCCAACGTTGTATTCGAGCATGATTAGGTTGTTAGCATGTTATTTATCTTAAGCATGATTTAGTCGATAGAAATTTATTACTTTATGCATAATTAGGTTGTTTTCACATTAGGGATTTAATTTATATTTATGCTTAGATTCTTATTATTTTCCGCATTAGATAATTGAGCATGCTTGTGTGATGATTGTATGTTATTGCGTTTTTGCCGTTATGACAACTTACTTTGAAGTATGTGAACTTAGATATAGGTTCTCATTGTTATTATTATGCATACGGACTTAGGCGTAGATTACCCTTGAGCATGAATGTTGAATAAATTTGGTTAGTTTATTGCACAAATCATATCATCACAAGTGACATAAGTAAGAGACCATTCTGAACTCAGTGGTTTGAGGTCTTCCCTTGCGAGGGGTGAGTACGGCCTTAAATCTTTTTCCCGGTTCACACCGGGTAGCGACTCCATGTTATTTCATACTCCCAACATGGCCGCGAGTCTAGAACAGCGTCGTCAGTTTCTGTTGTCTACATCATCCTCCTCAACTTGCCATAAATAGAAGGTTTGGTGCCCTTGATGATCATCTTGATTTGGTCTTTCTCCGATGGCCGAATCTGCATCTTCAGAAGTTGGCTTCTCCAGCGATCTACATAATCCTTGAAGCTCTCCTTCGGCTTCTGTTTGGTATTCTCCAAGTCATGAAGCGACAAGTCGATCTCTAAATCTTTGACATACTGGTTCAGAAAGGCCTCTGTCATTGCCCTCCAATCATTCTTGACCTTCCTCTCAAGTCCATGATACCATACCACGGGTGCTCCCTCAAGCGACATCCCGAACATCTTCTGAACCTGACACTGCGACAGGCCCACTGAACTCATCACAGAAACATACTGTCGGAGATGGACCCTCGGATCCCCGTTCCCATTGAAACTTGGCTATGTCAGGCATCTTGAGCTGAGCCAGCAGCTGCTCCTCAAAAGTCATCGCCTCATAGTCTATCAAATCTTCATGTTTACCCCTCATCCTGCGGGTGACCGATTCTACTTGATCCCGAAGTTTCTGTAATTTGGCCTGGGACTCAGGTATCCTTCCTGCGGCATACTCAACCACATCATCATCGAAAACAGAGATATCATCACTCAACCTGTTTGAAGGCTCTTCACACCTCACATTCTCAGAGCCTCCCCCAGTATGAGGCACAACCATATTACCATATCGGTGGTCAAAGTTTACAGTTGCTCGGTAACCTTAGTGAGACTTGTTTCCAGCTGATCCATACTGGATACCTCGTTCTTTGATTCGCTCATGTTTGCTGACAGCCTTTTGACGAGTCTTCCCTCTTCCCTAACCCAACAGGTATCTATGGTGTCTTTTAAAACTTTATGTTAGCATGTATGCGTGAGATGCATGGAATATATAAGTCGGCCCATTATCATTCCAAAGCATTCAACCATACTATTGCGTGGCGCAAACTTGTCCCAGTAGAAAAGGCCCAACAAGTTTACACTTTTACGATAACATGGCTAAACAACTTCAAATGATGAGGGGCCTAAACATAAAATGGCCCATTGGCATTGTAGAAGCTTTTGGCCCAATTGTCATAAGGCACGAACCCGTCCCAGTTTAAATGGCCCAACAAGCACATACCTAATGAAAAAAGGTCCAACTGAACCAAAAATGACGATGGTCCCAAACGTAAACATAAATGGGTTTTTTCTATCAGTCCTAAAACTACAGTTCACATGTGGGTTTATGGGGGTATAGACAAAGGCTCCCGCTGGCAAAGGATTGCCCACTACTAGAACTCCCCACTCAAGGGTTCGAGCGACCAAATAAGCGCACCTTTTTTATACTTTAAGGTACATGCCAACGAGTTATGGTGCATTACTGACTGTCAAATGGATTTCCTATTGAAGATTCCCCAGAGGGAGGGTGGAGCGAACTCTCTTAAATACCCAAGCCTGTTAGGCTCTTATCACCTTGGTGACAGGAATAAACAATAGGTCCTCCAAATTAGTCCATCACGGTAAGCTTCGAGTAAATGATTATCTAGGTGTCTTCACAGCTTTTCCTTATAGAAAGGTAGTGAATGAAGGAGGACACCAAACCATTACCTAGCTCTAACAGTGCCTTTGATTAAAACCTTTTAACCCACAGTAGACACGGTTAACTAAAAAAAAATCACAAACATTACAAGGCATTATTTCAGGGCCGATTCTCTATCCCCAGTGGAGTCGCCAGACTGTAGAACACAGAAATCGGTCATGTTATTCCAGGCTCGTGGCCCGGTTGGGAGTGCGGAGTAGCCACAGGAGAACTAAACCGGAGAAATAAAATGAAGTCGCCACCTAGTGTGAACTGGGAAAATGATTTAAGGTCGTACTCACCCCTCGCAAGGGAAGACCTCAAACCGTTGGGTTCGGAATGGTCCCTTACTTATGCCACTTGTAATGAATGGATTTGTGCAATAATCTAACAAAGTCAATGCCACAATAAACTACATCTAAGTTCGCATACAACATATATCTAAGTTTGAATATAACCTATATCTAAGTTTTCATGCATAAAAGTAAGTCGAAATAATGGCAAGCATACAATCTCATGAACGCATTAAATCGATAAACATTGCAATATAAATAAATAATAATCTAAACATAAACGTAGAGGAAATATAATTAAGTTCCTAATGCGAAAGAAATAACTAAATCATGCTTGGAAATAACATGCTAAACAACTAAGTCATGCATAAAAATAACTTATTATTTCTAATAGACAACGAGTAAACACAAGATTAGATGAAATGAAATATGTGTGTTTCTCAAGCGATACGTGGAATTATATCCCGAGTTCAGACCGCACTACCATCCATTCGGATTCGGCTACGGAATTTACGTCTGGGTTTCAATCCGATATACCACGAGAGATAGCACAAAATCATTCATCCCATGGCCACAACATACATAAATCAACAATACACATGCGAAGAAGAAATAAAATAATAAATAACTAAAAAGATGAACGAAAATAAATAAAATGGTGCCCTCAGGTCTTACCTTTTAAGTCGCCTATTGAAGTGCGTTACGTGGCCGTCAGAAGGGTTAATGCTCCGTAACTCCTCCGGTTCACTGGTTCGCTGTTTTCCTTCATTGTCTCGCTGTTTGGGGTTGTTGTTTCCTCTGTTTTTGCTGCTATTTTTTGCTGTTTTTTTAGGATGCAGTTTTTTTGGTGACTTAAGGGCAGTTTTAGGGTGCAGTTTTTTTTTGTGATTTAGGGGGGCTGTTTTTGGGGTGTATTTGCTGTATTTTAGGGCTGTTTGGGCTGCTGTTTTTCGGTGATGGGGGTTGTTTTAGTGACTGAAATTTCAGTGGTTTAGGGGGTGGGTGATTTGGGCTGCTATTTTGCGGTAATTATGGGGTATTTGGGCTACTATTTTATGGTGAAAAGCGGCTGTTTCTGGGCAGTTTCGGTGGTGGTTTAGGCTATTGTTAGGCGTGAGTAAGGGGCTGGTTTCTTGGCTATGTTTCACGGTAATATGGGGCTAGTTGGGGGGTATTTGTGTGGTAATGTAGAGGGCTTATTTGGTGGTTGTTGTTCACGGCAGTGAAGGCTGTATGGGGATTGTTGTTCACGGCAATGGAGGGCTATTTTTCTTTGTCTTTTAGGCGTCCATGTCTTAGGGAGAGAGAGGAGTTGGGTTATGGTCCTTTTTATAAGAAAAGTTTAGGGTTTTCCTTGTACGGGTAGGGAAAGTAATTATGTAATTTTGGGGGAAAATCTTTAATTAGTGTGTCATAAGGAAAAATCTATTTAATTTAGTAAGGTAATTTGTAGGATTTGATTTGATTTTATTTAGTTTAGGCATGTGATTTAATTTAATTAGGAAGGTGATTTATGGGATTTGATTTGATTTCTTTAGTTTGGGAAGGTGATTTGTCTAGATTTCAACATGTGTTTAATGTGTGGATTTATTATTTTAGGAGGATTTAGGCGTGAATTAGAGGGTTTGGGCGTGTGTTTGGGTTCTTTATGGTGGGCTTGGGCGTGTGGTTTTGGTGTGTGGCTTGGTGTGGGTTTTTGGACCGATGATAAGTTTTAAAACAGAGGTTCAATGAGCAAACCTGATGCTAGGCAAACGAATTAAATCCAATAAGGTATTGATTTCTGACTTTTCTCTTTCGACGTCCGTTTCCCGCGACTTCTGCAACTTAAAGAGTAGTGCCTCCGTACGAGGCTCCTCATCATCGGGACTTATATGTAAAAATGTAGTGTCAACAGAGATGTGTGATATGCGATGCTAACCACCCGATCGATCAATGCATATATATTTCAGAGTGGCAGAATTATCGGAATCAATCAAGGTACAAAGAGCCAACATATTTCATAAAACCACATCTTCCATCTTATCCACCATCTACCTACGATTTTCATCAAGAACCAGAACCCTCAGAGGAAGATCAGATGGTTGACATGCTCAAATATTGGTTCAAGAAACAAGACGAAAAGTTGGATATAATGTTTGAAACATTTCAGAATCAACTCGAAAGTCTTCAGAGACAATCAGCATCCATTCAGAGACTGGCAGATCAAACGAGACAATTAACAGAAAACCAGAACTACATACCTCATGAAAAATTTTCAGATGAAACTGACGAAGCCTTCGAGTACCAAGCATTTCACGGTGACACTTTAACAAAGGAAGAGGCTGAGCAGTATCAAGAACCAGAGGTATTAGTTTAGGAGCCCAAACCAGCAAAGTCTCTGTTTGATTTTTATTATTCGGATTCTGACGAAGATGAAGAAGTAGAGCTGTTTGTACCAACAAAATTTGAGGATGAAACTTTGTATCCTCACAATGAAGATCTTGGAGCATGCATTGCAATGATGTTTGAAGAAGAGCTACCCAAACCGTTCATACCAATCATAGAGGATAAAAGCTTACAGACAGACACATCTTTACATCCTCCGGTTGAAGATTTTAGAGCATTCATTGCACAAATATTTGAAGAAGATCTACCTGAGACAGTCACATCAACTACAGATGATGAAGACCTAAAATCAGACACATCTTTACATCCTCAGGTTGACACTTATGGAGCATGTATTTCACAAATGACAGATAAAGAGTTGAATGCGGAAATCCTAAAATACATATGTGAAGAAAATATGGAGGAAGATGTACAAATGGATGAGCAAATGACTGACCATATTGAAGATCCATTGATTTCATGAGAAACATCATTGTTTTGGGGAGTAGAGATCAAAGACATCACCCAGAAGCTTGACAGAATGGAACTTCCATTCAAAGTCAACCACCATACGAGACCTCTTGATTTTCTTTCTTTCTTTTCAGGAACCACTGGAGCGACAAAGTTTAAGACGGTGGCACAAACACTGAATGGGACAACATTCTTTTTGCCACCTTACCATTGGAAGAGACCCTTCAAAAGCAACGCACATGAGATTGTCTTTAATCGGACATCCAAAACCATGCCGAAACCTCATTGACAGAAGAACTTCAGACATGTCTGGGTGAAGATGAAAAAATTAGCGCTAGCAGGGAGGCAACCCATGCAATTTATTATAATTTTTATTTTCATATTTTGTGTATACATGTTGTAGAGTTTTTAATTTTGTGTGTTAGTTTTGTCGGAAAGGCACAAACGGAGCATTTAAGGCAAAACAAGATAGAAGGAATGGTGTTTGGCAATCACAAAGAGGGGAGCTAATTCATTAGAGATGGCTGAGTAAAGAATGAATTCTTGAGACGTATCTTGATGAATTTATACTAAGCGAGTGTCGTATTGCGTACATAATTCTATTGCCTTAATAATTGCTTTGATTTGCTTTTCTGTTCTATTTATCTTTATTTTCACCGACATGATCCAGACTTTTTGACCTTTCACGATTTCTTTTATTTTTTAGCTAACAATCATCATTTGGAAGATACTAGTGCTATTATTACTCATCCTTTTCAGGTACTATAAATTCAGCCCGTTATTGCACCTTTGAAGGCATCCAGATTTGAGAAAGAAATACATAAAAAAATGGAAGCTACTTCACGAAGACAAGTTGAAAACATCTGTGTGTTTTGCGGTACTAGTGTTGGTACCAAGCCACAATACGTTGAGGCAGCACAGGAACTGGGTCGAGTCATAGCTGAGAAGAATATGCACCTAGTATATGACGGTGGCAATCTTGGACTATTGGGGATTGTTTCAAAAGTTGTACAGTAAGGAGGCAGTCCAGTTATGAGAATCATCCCAAAACCCTTGGCGGAGGCGAATTTTATTGGACCATCAAACGGCGAGGAACTGATCGTGCCAGGAATGTCTGAACGACTGGTGGAAATGATTAATTGTGCTAATGCTTTTATTGCTTTTCCAGGAGGCTTGGGCACATTTGAGGAAATTTTTATAGTGCTATCTTGGGCGAACTTAAACATACACCAGAAACTGATTGGGCTGTTTAACGTTGATGGATTTTACTATTTTCTTTGTGTGTTTCTTGATGATGCCCGGAGAAATGGGTTTGTGACGAAACCTCTGAAAGAACTCCTCTTCACTGCCAGAACTGCCCAGGATTTACTTGATCAAATCTTAGCCTTTGAACCACAAATTAACCATGTCATTTCCAAGATAAAATGGTCCGCAGATGATCGTGGTAAGAAGCGTCAAATAAATCTGGATCTCAACCATTAATTTCCTTTCTAGATGTAGAAGTTCAGCTAACCAGGTACTGTCTTCTCAACTCTTCTTCTATTTTTTAAGACATTAGGGACAATGTCCTTATTTCATGTGGGGGGAGAGGAATAGTTGAATAGTATCTTATTTTTATTGTGTTATTTTCGATTTTTAGTCAAAAGTTTTCGAAAAAATTGAAAATTTTTACCAAAAATCAAAAAAAAATTGTGTTTTTGTTTTAATTTGACTAATCTGGTGAAATTGGATTTGAGATAGCTCTATAAGGAATTTCCATTCCTAAGACGTATCTCAACCAATTTCGTAACAGGTTAATTGTTGTTTATTTCCTTTTGAATTATTTAATTTGTGAATTCTTCATTAACTGACTAAAATGAATCTTTATATGCTCAATTAGCAGGTATTATCAACATATGTGGTAACATACAGACATGAACTGTAATTGAAAAGTTTGTAATATTCAGTGCTCTAGTTTAATTGGAGGAAGCATCTAAAAAAGCAATTGGATAAAAAAAATGTCTGAGATCCAAGTTATTAAGTCTGTAAGGGTGTTTTAACACCTAGTGCCTTAAAGCCAACTGGTTTGGGAGTCACTGGCCCAAAGCTCGCTACACGGATTGAAGATGTTACAAAAAATATATATGTCTGAAGTCTGAGTAATTAAGTCCGTAGGGGTGCCTTAACACATAGTGCCCTAAAGGCAACTGGTTTGGGAGTCACTAGCCTAAAGCTCGCTGCATAGATATATGCTATTGTATAAAAATAAATAAAAAAATCTGAAAAATCCGAAAAATTATTCCATTGCTACAAAAATGTGTGAATTCTGATAAAACTTTAGGAAAAAAAATATTGCTTTCTTCTCAACTAAACTTGTGACTATTGTGGGCAAAATGAGTTGATTAATATTTTGTTAGTTGTGTATATGAAGAATGGTAAAAATAATCGAAGAATATACTTATTCGGTAATTTAGAAAGAAAGAAAATAACTATTGACTTGAAGTAGAAGTTTCACATGTTTAGTCACTAACTTCTTTATTCTTTTTTTCTCTTGTCTTTTTGCTTTTGTGTGCATTAGTTTTACTATCTTTTTACTTTTGTAAAACATTTGTGGGTATTGTTGCTGTAAGCCCTCACGAGACTACAACTCGTCCACTAGGGACACCTAGGGGTTTAAAGGCTTGTTGCATACACTAAATGCAACCGTGATCCCTACGAAAGTGGTGGTTTAGTTTAAAGATTTATTGTATTGTATTTTATTATTTTGCTCGAGGACTAGCAAAATGTTAGGTTTTGGGGTGTGATGAGTGGTAATTATATCATTATTTCCCACTCATTTAACCTAATATTTTGTAAAGTTTCTCGGGTTTTGTGAACATTTTGATGTGTTTTGTGTTGTTTTACAAATAAATAAAGTTTGGGAAGCATTGGGAGCAATTCAGGGCTAAAATAGAAAAAATGGACAAAAGGGCACAATGGTAATTTGGCGCGTCGTGACGCGCAAGCCTTCTACGTCGGGACCGCTAACGTGCACCGAACCTGCTAACGTGCACCGCTAACATGCGCTAGGACATGTGTCAAAATCTGAAAAGTTTGCTAAAATGCACTTTTGCTAAAATACGCCGCTAAAATACGTCGGATGCTAATGTGCGCCTGCCACGTGTCAACATCAGAACATATCATGCTAACATGCACCTGGACACGTGTCACAATCATGTGGTACCGACACTCCGCGTGACACATGTCATCATCTAATTGGACCGCATTCAACGCGTGACATGTGTCAGCCACGTTTCATCTACGTGTCTGACACGTGTTCGCCATGTCAGCTGCAATACCGAGTCATCAAGCCACGTGTCACCACATCACCATCAGCCAATCACTGGTCGCCACATGTCAGCTTCTCAGTGGACCGAATTCTGCCGCGTGTCAAAATTTTATTGGGCCGACAGATTCTGCGTGCCACGTCTGTAGTCAACTGGTCAATGCGCTTTACTCACCGTGTACACGTCGGCGACGCAACACGCAAACTTGCGCGTGTCGCGATGCGTGGCTGATTACGCCCAAATATGACTTGCGGTTATCGCAGTATAGCTGGGGTGTCGATTCCTCAGAGAGATGGTTACATGAACTAATTTACTCAAACAAAAACGTTAACGGTAACTTAATAAATAAAACGATAAAAATTGGTAATTAATTAAAGATAAATAAAATAATGAAAAGATAATGAAAGATAATGGCAGAAAAAATATGACAAAGCTTCGGGAATCCCTCTTGCATCGAACTCCTATATATTTAGTTATTAATTCCTATTACTACTCAGTTGAGGGTTTCACATCCCAAACCAACAACCGGAATATATTCAATTCTACACATATTCAAATTCTAAGGTAATTAATGATTATTTTCTCTATGTTAACAGCACACAAAAGTCATCGTTACAAGCTATCTAACGTCGACAATATACCCTCAGGCAATACTGCAGCAGAAGACCAACAAACATAAAACGACTTTTACCTGTCACAATTAAATTTGCAAACCACACATAGAAGAAGCGTGACTGGATCTATATGAGATTGACAAAACATAATTTCTGGATTAAATAATCGAAAGATAATAGAAAATAACAACCATTAATTTTATTAAACGATTAAAAGGTTCGTAGGAATCAAAAACATAAATAATAAAAATCAAACACAAGAGTTCATCCCTAGCTTTGCTTAGGGGATTAGTTCATCATAAAAGAAATAAAAATAACCCGGGATTGGAGGGGATTATCGCTCTGAATCATCATGGCTCCGCGTCCCGGCTTTTGCGCTCTGGTTTCTTCTCTGAACTTCTCACCGCAGCTTCTGTTTTTCTTCTTGGTTCTCAGCCCTCTCGGCTCGCACTGCTTCTTCACTTTTTGCTTCTGTTTTTGCGCAGCAAGGGCTGCTTTACGCAGCCAGCCTCCCTTATGCGCAGGCTCTTTCAGCCTTTTTATACTCACCTTGCATGGCCTTTGTAGTAAAGAGAATTTAAAACCTAATGAAAGTATTGTGGGCCCACGTGATGTCAACAATCTTTGGCTTTTGACTTAGTCAACAATTGTGGCTTCTTTTTGTTTCTCTCTCCAATGTCCACGTGAATTAGCCTCTTTCTCTTGTCAACTATTGTTTATTTTGTAAACACCAACATAGGGCCCCACGTTGCATGTCTTATTCTTTTTTATTTGTTTATTGCTTCTCACGCCATCTTTCCCACTCTCTCAGCAAATGGCGCCGTGGCGCCTTACTCCCTGGATTTTGTGTGGGATTGTGGCGCCGCGGCGCCAGTTCAATCTTTCCTCTTCGCGTTCTCGACTCTTGTATGCGTCCTATTCATCCTTGAACACTTGTAATTGTCCCAGAATCCATATGTTAATATTCCTACAAATAAAATCACTAAATTAGTGTAAATAATAAATATTTCTAAATTAATATAACAATCAAAATTATGTGATAAAATATAAAATATATAACTAAATACTTAACAATAAGCCTAGATAAGTGATGTTTCAAAGTACATTTCCATGCACTTATCACAACCCCCAACCAGCTTATTGCTAGTCCCTAGCAATTCAAGCGCAAAATAAAATGAAAATTAAATAAATAAAAACTATCTAAGCCACTTTCGTAGGGATCACGATTGCATTTAGCGCATGCAACAAGCCTTTAAACCCCTAGGTGTCCCTAGTGGACGAGTTATAGTCTCGTGAGGGTTTACAGCGACGACACCCACAAACGTCATTCAAAACACACAATCAAACAAAATAAAAACTAAATAGTCCCAATAGTTTCACATAATTTTGTCCTCAAAGAATGCATAGTAATGAAATCAGAGAACCTTTAAAGTACTCAATGTAACTCAAATCCAAGTCTTTGAATAAATCATCTAAGCTAGACTCAAAATGTGTGTGTGTTAAGGTTCGTTCACAGCTTTATTCCAGGTAAGCCAACTCAATGATTTCGTTTAAAAATCGGGGTCGATGGGTCTAACCAACCTAGATATCTCAATTAAGTTCTGTAGTTGCTTTTATGTGTGCTCAATATGGTATGATTTTTTTCTTTTCTTTCCTGTCTCTTGTTGCATTTTCTTTTGAATTTTTCTTTTCTTTCTCTTTTGCCATTTTTTTTTGTTTCAACACACCTACCCTTCAAGGTAGCATTTCTCCTCATGGTGGTCCTAATACTACCCATGGGTAGCTTCACGCTTGTCGGTTATAGGTGGTTTACTTTCTTTCTTCAGAGACTTTTTCTTTATTTGCATTTATACCATACGTCATAACACAAGCAATTCATGATAGATATCTAAGCAAACGGTCATTCATCGACATGCAATTTATTCAACTAGTCATCTTGCTAACTACTCAGGCTTCCACTGCTAAAAACCCATAATTAAGTGCTTACGAGTCTAACATAGATAAACTACTCAAATCATCAGATAAAAGTACATTAAAGGACTTATCGTTTCTAAGATTTCATCCTAACACAAACAATATCATCATAGGAATTATGTTTAACTATCAGGGACTAAAAACAAACAAAACAAACAAGCACATTTTTTTTTATAATAAATAAATGTATTTAAGACAGGTTTTATCATGCGCATGCATACACCCCCACACTTAAAACTTGCATTGTCCTCAATGTAAGATAAATATAAAGAAAAAGGATTAAGGAACAACACTACCAGGGGCGGAGTTGATCAGGTTCCTGCTGGCGAGACTTTGCCTGTGTGGTTGTGTAGGTTGTGCTGACTCTTGTATAAACACTCATGCAAACAGAAAAATAAACATGTAGTTAACACACAATAATATAAAACTAAATTAAATAAAATAAAATAAAATAAATGCAGATGCAAGGGTTGCCTCCCCGCTAGCGCTAAGTTTAACGTCTTCAGCCAGACGCAAACACTCAAGTTGTCATGGTGGTTTCCATCTAGCGTACTGATGAAGACACATGAGGGAATGTTTTTCTAACTGAGGCAGTGTATTCATGGGTCCTCTTAGGTCTGGAGATTGTTGAAATCTTGGACTCTTCGTATAGAAAATTTTCTCAATGTCCTTTTTAATCTCACAGGCATCATCTTTAATTGAGCATTAACTCTCATTTTTCTCATTTTTCGGTTCTTTGGGATCAGTTTTAGCTCAAGAGGATTTAATTCAGGATGTGGAGAAGTTGTTTCTGGAAGGACTGTTTCTAGCATGTATGACAAATGACACTCACCCTCACCCTGTGGTTGTTTCTCGAGATGTAAACTGTTAAGTTCTTGAGGAGAGGGTACTATAACTTGGAAAGGTGGCACTTGTTCTTCCTGAGATATGTTAACACTATTATCCTTATGGTCACCTATAGTGTTGGAAGTATTCTGTATCTCTACCTCTTTACTGCTCCTAGTGATTATGGCATTAATATCTCCTATATTGGATACTTCATGATTAACATGTGCCATGTGCTGACCTAGTGGATTAGGTTGAGGTTCGGATGATAATTTTCCTTGTTCTTGCACACTCAGGACATTAGTCAATTTAGAGATTTGACTCTTAATTTCCTTTTGGTCTTCAGTTACCTGAACTATCAACGACTCAATTCTTTGATTTGTTTTATAATGGGCTTCCACAATGGCCTTTTGGGCCTCCATAAATGCTTGCACATTATCCTCTAGGGAATTCCTAAGAACTTCATGTATGTGATACTGGGGGGAACTATAATCTCTAGGTGGTGGTGCTTGAATAGGTTGATGAGACTCATGTCCCAACTAAGATTGAGATGGTTCTGCCAATAGGATTATAGGTATCTGGATATGGTGTATAAGAGTTATGGTACATCCCTAAAGTACTGCAGTTTTCCTCATTTGTACCTCTCATCTCACCGTACACGGGACACTCTTGGGATTCTAGCTGGGCTACTGAATGCATTGTCTTGCTGTCCTTGGCTATTAAGGCTCTTATCTGTCTAGTTAACAGCTCAACTTGTGTCTTAAGGCTATCCTCTTCTCTAAAGTGTTGTAGGCTTCTGCTAGAAGAAGTGTATGTCCTATCAGTATTATCTACGGCATTAGGTCCAGTCCAAGTGTGAGATTTCTCAGCTAGGTCATCTAAATATTCGAGCGCCTCATCAGGGTCCTTTCGAATGAACTTACCATTGCACATCGTCTCAACAAATTGGTGTTCCCTAGGGGTTAGTCCATCATAAAAGTAACTTACTAAACGCCAACTCTCATATCCATGGTGAGGACAACTAGCTAACAACTCCTTATACCGCTCCCAAGTTTGATAAAGGGTCTCACTGTCTCTCTGGGAGAATGTGGAGATTTTTCTTTTCAGGGCATTTGTCTTATGGTGTGGGAAGTATTTATCGAAAAATACCTGGGTCATCTCGCCCCACGATCCTATTGACCTAGGTCTCAAAGAAACAACCAGCTCTTAGCTCTATCTTTAAGGGCAAAGGGAAAGAACCTAAGTCTAATTGTGTCAGTGGTTCCAAACTGGTCATGGAAGGTTGCTACTACCTCTTCAAACTCTCTAATATGCACGTAAGGATTTTCGCTCTCTAAACCGTGAAAAGTTGGAAGATACTGTATCATTCCAGGCCTAAAGTCTATGTGTGGTGCATTAGGGGGAAACATGATGCACGAAGGTGTAGTTGTGCGAGTTGGGTGGAGGTACTCTTCAAGAGTCCTCCTGGGTGGTCTCTCGTACTCACTCATGGTATGTCTACTAGATCTAGATGGTGTAGCAAAAGGATTTTCAAATATGTTCTCAGATTCTGAGCTTTCCTCTTCAGTCCTAACAACTCTACCAAATATATCTCTACGTCTAGACATGTAATTGAAGCTCAAATAATACGGGAAACAGGAAAAAAAAAGTATATAAATAAATAAAAAGAATAAACTAAAAATTAAAATTTAACTAAAACTAAAACAGAAATAAAATAACTAAAATGAATACTAAAATAAAATTACTAGAAATAAGAATAAATAAAAAGAACTAATTAAAAATAATAAAAAAACTAAAAAACTAAAATACTAAAAAAATAGAACGAAGTTACCGCTTCGTTGTTGACTAAGCAAACCTGGTCCCTTTGCTTGTAAACCGTCTCCCCGGCAACGGCGCCAAATTTTGATTACGCCCAAATATGACTTGCGGTTATCGCAGTATAGCTGGTGTGTCGATTCCTCAGAGAGATGGTTACATGAACTAATTACTCAAACAAAAACGTTAACGGTAACTTAATAAATAAAACGATAAAAATTGGTAATTAATTAAAGATAAATAAAATAATGAAAAGATAATGAAAGATAATGGCAGAGAAAATATGACAAAGCTTCGGGAATCCCTCTTGCATCGAACTCCTATATTTAGTTATTAATTCCTATTACTACTCAGTTGAGGGTTTCACATCCCAAACCAACAACCAGAATATATTCAATTCTACACATATTCAAATTCTAAGGTAATTAATGATTATTTTCTCTATGTTAACAGCACACAAAAGTCATCGTTACAAGCTATCTAACGTCGACAATATACCCTCAGGCAATACTGCAGCAGAAGACCAACACATAAAACGACTTTTACCTGTCACAATTAAATTCGCAAACCACACATAGAAGAAGCGTGACTGGATCTATATGAGATTTGACAAAACATAATTTCTGGATTAAATAATCGAAAGATAATAGAAAATAACAACCATTAATTTTATTAAACGATTAAAAGGTTCGTAGGAATCAAAAACATAAATAATAAAAATCAAACACAAGAGTTCATCCCTACCTTTACTTAGGGGATTAGTTCATCATAAAAGAAATAAAAATAACCGGGATTGGAGGGGATTATCGCTCTGAATCATCATGACTCCGCGTCCCGGCTTTTGCGCTCTGGTTTCTTCTCTGAACTTCTCGCCGCAGCTTTTTTTTCTTCTTGGTTCTCAGCCCTCTCGGCTCGCACTGCTTCTTCACTTTTTGCTTCTGTTTTTGCGCAGCAAGGGCTGCTTTACGCAGCCAGCCTCCCTTATGCGCAGGCTCTTTCAGCCTTTTTATACTCACCTTGCATGGCCTTTGTAGTAAAGAGAATTTAAAACCTAATGAAAGTATTGTGGGCCCACGTGATGTCAACAATCTTTGGCTTTTGACTTAGTCAACAATTGTGGCTTCTTTTTGTTTCTCTCTCCAATGTCCACGTGAATTAGCCTCTTTCTCTTGTCAACTATTGTTTATTTTGTAAGAGGGCTACTACTCCCACCCCTAAATTCCCACCTCCTCTCTCTCTCTTAAAATGTCAAAATTACCCCTCTCTTTTATAAAAAATCCACTCCCTCAATATTTATACACTTATTTAACAATACTTTTATATATATATATAATATATATATATATATATATATATATATATATATATATATATATATTTTTAACACAACTTACATTTTTTTTTATTAATTACTTTTTTTAATTTTGTTTATTTTTTACAATTTATATTTTTATTCTTTATATATCTAATCTTTTTTATTTGTTTAATAAATATTACAAATTTCATATTTATTAATTATTTTGTGTTCATTTATTCATTTAATTTTTGTGATTCTTTTTTAATTTATTCAACACTACTTATGTATTATAAAAAAATTCTCATGTATATCAGAGAAATATATATTTAAAAAAGAGTACAAATAACAACATAAAAAATTACACTTAAAAATATAAAAACACAAATTCTAATCTATGTTTCCTCCAAAGTCTCCTCCTAGTGCACTTGGTGAGATACCCAATACTTCATACCATAATTAATTACGAATTCTATAACGAGTTGCCCATTCTTTAGCTTCGTTTGATGAATGTTCTCACCACCACATTGGGATGGGTGGTACAGGGTAATGGGGGTGTAAGAAAACTTGCACAAAATGTCTACCAACATGAGCAATAGCTATTTCTTGACGCTCATGCTCTGGAACTGCAGGGGACCTTAATGGCAAGTGAGTAAAAAACTCCAAACATTCTCAGCAAATGTATGCAGTACAAGATTGTACCTCGATGCGATGACAATTCCTAAACTCATTGAGTCCATCCAATGTACCTCTGGTGCCGGTGACTGGAAGAAATGCAATAAATGTAATAGATTGTCTGCCCATCCGTTTGATGGATAAAGTCGATCATATAAATCCTTATTTTGTTGAATTTCTTCAATAAGATCGCATCGTACCTGACCCCAACCTTCTTCGCCATACCCGATTAGTGCAGCTATTGCTCTAAATCCACAATGGCCATCAGCTTGAACATCAATAGTATGGGAAATATAACGTTGATATGCCACAGGTAATTTCTTAATATAGGTATCACAGATCGGTGGAACTTGAGACTGATCATGGGTTGATCGCCTCCCACGACCCCCTTTTCCTAGAGTCGTTACAGTTGGTTGAGTGACCATTGATCCTGAAGTTGATGCACATCCAAAAGAAGGTATGCGGCTTCTGCTTTGCTCATCTCTGCCTGTAGGTCGACCTCTATGTTCAGTGTTGTACGAAGGGACTCGAATTGTGCTTTGAGATGGATCTGCCATATCGAGAAACTTTTCTATCATATGCTCACGCATACATGGATCCATCTTATCTAATATTTCAACAACGTTCGATATCCTGAACAGTTGCACATGCCGACTAGTTGGTGAGATGCTTCTTCAACACATTTAAACTGATCATAAATATACTCCATCGCTTCCAATGAAATCCGACACCGTATTTGATTAAAATCTCCTCACGCAAATGTGTATGTCGTGGAATGTTCAAAGATTTCTCGAATGACTTCTAAATTTCCCCAAACTGAATTCTCACATCTTGTGTATTTTTTCAAAAGATATTTGTAGGGATGACATTGTATTTCCAAATATAACTTCAATCTCGAATGTGCAGACTCGGCCCTGTAATTAAAAAAAACATTGTATTTTTTCATTAGCTACATAATAATGACGAAAATTAAATTAGTAATGCAATAAAGTAACTATACCTTTGACTTGAATTGCTCCCCAGGTGCATACATGTATCAATCCATGCTGAAATAAATCGGTCTCTGTAATGGTGTAACCATGTCTCCCAAAGGTAATTTATAGCACCATTGTATTGTTTGAACTCATCGCACATCACCTCCCATTTCTGCTGGTAAGACCACTGTGTTGATGAATAATAGAGAGAGTGCCATGATGAATAAAAGTGTTTCCACTGCATACCAAGCATAGGACTGCATTTCTTCATTACACACTGATTTATGTGCCAAATACAAAGAATGTGACGAGCCATAGGAAAACATGTTTCTATGCCTTTAATGAGTCCCAAATCACGATCTGAAACAAATACTGATGGCAACGAGGCCCCTTTTTGAACCATCCATTTTTTTAATATTGACAATGCCCATGTTAGTTGCCCTGCCGTCTCATTACTAAGATATGCAAACATAAGCGAGTAAGTTCGCATTGTGGATGTGATACCAACAACCTCCAATAGCGGTATCCGATACTCGTTGGTCTTGTATGTGGCATCAATGATCAAAACATATTGAATAGAAGTTAGACCACCTCGTTTAGCTTCTTTATGGATGGAAATAGCATTGTAAATGCTTCTGATTCCCGTACTATTTGACGAGTCTCTTTCTTTTAAAATACTAAGAATTTCACGAGGTGCGGTGCTGCTGGCCATGTCGAGCACAAATTGTTTCTCTAAGGGTTTTAGCCTAGACGCATACTCATGACCATCAAGATATTCTGCTACTTTATGATTATGGAAACCACATGTAACCTTTAATCCCCACATAACACCGTCGGGAGGTATTGGTATACCTCGCAGCTCAAATGGGCATTCACATTTTCTTGTCCCGCTATTCTTTACTATGGATTGACCTTCAACAAGATGTCGTGGCGGTTTGTACTTTCCTCCTCTTTCACACATAAGATGACACTTTGGCATCTTGCCACCTTTTAAATTAGCAGAATTTTTAATCACTACCACAATATTATTTTCTAGACCAACTCTTTTCGCCCAATTTATCATATCTTCTCTATTTTCAAAGATCTACATAAAAATATAACGAAAATGTATAAATAATAAATATGTATAATTTCTTTACTTTAAAAAAATAACGGATATACATAATACAACGATAATAACTAACCTGGTCTGTAGTAAATTCAGTTGTATAATCAAGACTATTGTTGGAGATGCTTTCTTCACTTCGAACTTCATTCTCGCCTGACCAACTATCTGTAAATGAGCTCAAGTTGTAGTTATCCATAATGTTTTTCGAAAATGATAACTCTATTATAAGAAGAGAAAATGATATGCTGAAGGGGAATGAGTAAATGAGATGAAAGAGGCTCAAATGATAATACATTCAAACTTACAAACTACCTTTTATATAAGAAGTAAACACAAATAAAACAAACAACTTTTAATAAAGAAAATATAAAATCAGAATCAGAATCTACACTACTTTTAATAAAGTAAAATTTTTTAATAAAGTAAAAGTAGATATGGATATTGATTTACGAAATTAAATAAGACAAACAACTTTTAATAAAGAAAATATAAAATCAGAATCAGAATCTACACTACTTTTAATAAAGTAATTTTTTTTAATAAAATAAAAGTAGATATGGATACTGATTCACGAAATTAAATAAGACAAATAATTTTTATTAAAGTAAAAATAAAATCATAATCAGAATCAAATAGACTATGTCAAAATTTTTTATATTGTTAATTAAATTAAAAAAATAATCAAAAAATTAAATAATAAATAATAAATAGAAAAAAATACAAATTTGAAACTATGACATAGTTTTGCGCCCTAGCAAAACTATGACATAGTTTTGCTAGGGCGCAAAACTATGTTATAGTTTTGCTAGGCCAAACTATGTCATAGTTTTGCTAGGGCGCAAAACTATGACATAGTTTTGCGCCCTAGCAAAACAAGGGCGCATAATTATGAGTGAGAAGGAAATTTTTCACTCACACAGGGGCAATTTTGAGATTTCCGAAGAGACAAGAGGGGGGGTGTGTGTCAGGGGAGGTGGGAGTAGTAATTTTCATTTTGTAAACACCAACATAGGGCCCCACGTTGCATGTCTTATTCTTTTTTATTTGTTTATTGCTTCTCACGCCATCTTTCCCACTCTCTCAGCAAATGGCGCCGTGGCGCCTTACTCCCTGGATTTTGTGTGGGATTGTGGCGCCGCGGCGCCAGTTCAATCTTTCCTCTTCGCGTTCTCGACTCTTGTATGCGTCCTATTCATCCCTGAACACTTGTAATTGTCCCAGGATCCATATGTTAATATTCCTACAAATAAAATCACTAAATTAGTGTAAATAATAAATATTTCTAAATTAATATAACAATCAAAATTATGTGATAAAATATAAAATATATAACTAAATACTTAACAATAAGCCTAGATAAGTGATGTTTCAAAGTACATTTTCATGCACTTATCAGTGGCCGATCAAAATGCCTATAAATTGAAGCCATTTGCACCTCATTTTCCTCGTGCTTTCCTTAGGGTTTATATATACTTTTAAGGATAGCATCTATTTTTATAAATATTTGTAATATTTAAATTATGTATTTTTTTATTACATTTAATTTTAGTATTTTATTTTTATTTTCTTTTATGTTTTGCATTTAAATTTCCGCTGGGGTAAAAGGTGAAACATAATATAATTATCTAGGTTAATCTCACTTAATTATAACATTTAAATTATAATTTAACCGGATTAATTAATGGAAAACCTTATTACCACCTATATGGTCGGTTTAAATATAAATTACTTTACTGCCTATATGACTGGTCTTTATGTGACAGATAATTACCGCCTATATAGCTGGTGTAGTGTAGTTGGACTAAATGAATTACCGCCTATATGGCTGGTTTTAAATGTTTAACATTATTAATTCCTGAGAAAGCAGAACATAAAATAATTTATATATTATAATAAGTGAGATTCTTAGATTTGAAATATTAAATATGGATCCTCTAACCCCATCATTGTCTTTTTATTCTAGGGAAGTGATGAAACACAATATTCACATACTTAATAATTGATTTAATTATATATTAGGTGATTCTTTAGTTTGTTTATTGAGTCTTAAGCTTAATGCTTCTTGTTGCCTGATCACCAATATGATTAATGTGGTAAACTTAAAATGAACTTGACGAAGGGATTTTAGGTTTCAGCCTTAGATTCAATAGCTCACGATCTTCCTAGAGGATAGATAACCCTTTAATAGTTTTCCTTACAAGATAGACGTATACTTGTCGGGCGGGGGTAGCCATAATTGGAACTTGAACTTAATGAATTCAGGTAATTCAGTTAACATAGACATATGATTAATTGGGTTATTTGGGTATTTGCATCTGACCATCGACAGAGGCTTTTGCATAACTTCGTGTTCCAAGTTAGCAAATTAATTTATTACACATGTATAAAAAAAATCAATTCATCTTTAGAATAATATTGTGTGAAGTCACAACCCTAGATATTTTGTGTCTTTTGTTATTTTCCTTAGTATTTTCTTTTGTGTCTTTAATTTATTTATTTAGCAAATCCACATTCAACCAACAAATCAAGCAATCATTTTCTTCTCTCTTTAATTAGATACTTGTAAATAAATAGAATCAATAATTAATAACAATAGTAGGAATTAAGTCCTCGTGGGATCAATATTTTTATACTACTTGAACGATACGTGCGCTTGCGTTATATGCATGTGATGACGCACTGGTCATATGGCTTTCCAGTGGTTATGTCCTGGATTGCTCGTATATGTGCTAAGCCTGTTTATAGCTTTAGCGATATCAGGTCGTGTGTAATTTGTGAGATACATCAGACTTCCGATGATTCTCGAATACTCTAATTGCGATACACTTGAGCCAATATTCTTTGATAAATGAAGAGTTAGCTCTATATGAGTTCTAGCCACATTTAGATCTCATTTATTATATTTCTCAATTATCTTCTCAACTTAATGAGTCTGAGATAATATATACTCATCTGATGTTCTGGAAATCTTAATTCCTAAGATCACATCAGCTACTCCTAAATCTTTCATATCAAATTTACTGGTCAATACTTTCTTGGTAGATTGAATCATCTCATGATTACTACCAATTATTAACATATCGTCTACGTAGAGACACACAATGACATATTCTTTTGGAGTTGATTTGGTGTATACACACTTGTCACACTCATTGATTTTGAACCCACTTGACAACATCGTTTTGTCAAATTTTTCATGCCATTGTTTAGGTGTTTGTTTTAATCCGAATAAGGATTTTACAAGTTTGCACACCTTCTGTTCTTGTCCATGAACATTGAAACCTTCTGGTTATTCCATGTAAATCTCTTCATCCAGTTCACTATTTAGAACTGCCGTATTTACATCCATTTGATGAATTTCAAGACCAAATATAACTGCTATGGCTATGAGCATTCTTATTGATGTGATACGAGTCACTGGTGAATAGGTATCAAAGTAAACAAGGTTTTTCTTTTGTCTATAACTTTTTATGGCAAGTCTTACCTTGTATTTATCTATTGATCCATCTGGTTTCATCTTCCGTTTGAATATCCATTTGTTGCCTAGTGGCTTACAACCCGGAGGAAGATCATCCAGCTCCTAAGTATGGTTTTTTGGGATGGAATCAATCTCAATATTGATAGTCTCTTTCCACAAATGTACCTCCGATGAAGACATTGCTTCTTTATAGCTTTGAGGCTCATTTTCCAACAAATACGTCCGAAAATCATGTCCAAATGACTTAGACGTTCTAGCTCTTTTGCTATGTCTGTAAGAGCCAAATTTGGTCTAAGGGTAAAACTGTCTTTCACCTTAAGCCCATTATAGGCCCGAAACCAAAGCCCAAAGAATTATGTATTTGATTACAATTAAAATCATAAAGCATGGCACTCCACTTAAACTAACTCTGGCACTAATCCCCACCACTCCACTTAACCTAACTCTAGCACTAATCCCCACCACTCCGCTCAACCTAACTCTAGCACTAATCCCCACCACTCCACTTAACCTAACTCTAGCACTAATCCTCACTTACTCCAAAACCATTACCACCAAACCTCAGATCATGTTTTATCTATAAATATGAGAAGAATACGGGAAGAAGGCAATCAAGTCTCATTTCTCTCACCCTAACACTTCATGCTCTTAATCCTTGATCCCTTCATATATTACAGAGCCCTCACGGCCAAACAAAGGAAGTATAGGTAATATTCAACCTTGCTTTCCCACTTTACAAATTTATTTCATGCCACTGACTTGGGCGTCGGAGTATACCCGGTATCCACCACACCGGTGGTAGCCTACTCTCGTCTACTCTACTTTGTTTTTTGCAGGATTGCTAGTGCCCAACTTACAAATTCTGATTGAGGACCCTTGGCGAATTCCGGAGTCCACAATTTGGCGCCCACCGTGGGGCCCTAGCAATAATTTGCAGACAAAGGCTTTCCACCCTACAAACACTCACTGCTTAGTCAATCATGACTTCAAGCAATGAACAAACACCTGATCCAGTGGCATCACAATTGACCATACTACAAGACAGATTGAAAGCTTTGGAAGAAGAGAATTTTACGTTTCGTAGTTCCAACATAAACCTCCAAAAACAGTTGGAACTACTTTCATCACCCACACAGCTTCACAATACATCAGAACAACACAACAACCGGATCACTCCAGCTAACCTTCAAGGAACATTTGACGAAAACAACAGACGACGTTCCATCAAATGGTGAGAACCAGAGGAACTTACCAGTTCACCGGTCAACCAAGCCCAGCAAATTGTCATCACAATGAGAAAGAAAATGAAAGAATTTAAAGAAGCTATTATGTCCAGTCTACCAGGGGTGAAACTCCCAATGAGAAGAAGAGTAGAGCTGGAACCATTTCAGATACCTCTTTCATTGAGGCAATAACATCTGTTGAGCTACCACGGAAGTTCAGCCCACCAGACATGAAGTTATACGATGGATCCACTGACCCAGACGACCATGTCATTCATTATAAATACAAAATTATGTCAACAGGCTTAGCTCCTCATCAATGGGAAGCTGGAATGTGCAGAGGATTTGGAGAAACTTTGGGTGGTCCAGCTCTTACATGGTTCATCAACCTACCATACATATCCATCAAATCTTATCAACAATTAGCAGACAAATTTGTTGAACATTTCGCCAGCTCTTGCAAACTTGAAAAAACTACTGATGATCTTAGTGCCATCCTACAACGGAGGGGAGAATCATTACGAAGCTATGTTGCTCGATTTAACAAAGAAAGAATAACAATTCCAGACCTTCATCAACCAACAGATGTGGAGGCTTTCAGGAACGGGTTACTTTGTGAAAGTGGACTCTACAAAAAGCTGACCAAGTTCCGGTGCTACACGATGGACCAGGTTATGGCTCGAGCCCAAGTCGAGATCAGGTGGGAAGAAGAAGATAAAATGAATAAAAGGAAAGACATTCCTCCAACTTGCAAAGCGAAAGAACAGCCCATTCTACCAAACGACATAAAGAATTTACAAATATGATGCCTAAGCGTCATTCGGAGAAATGGAACCACCCAATGAAAGAACATCAGCCCCTCCAAAAAGGTTTTGATCAAAGACCTCCACCATACAGAGCTCGGGAAAACAATTCAGATGGAGAAACCCAGACTCCCAGACTACAATTTTTCTATATCTCCGGGAGAATTAGTCTTGGTACTTAAAAAGATGGGAAATGAAGTGAAGTGGCCACCACGCAACAGAGAAAGTTTCAAAAATAAAGACACAAACAAATGGTGTGAGTTCCATCGAGACTACGGCCATACCACAGCTGAATGTGTGGCGTTGAGGTTGGAAGTACTTGAGTTGTTGAACAAAGGGTTTTTAAGGGATCTACTTACGGAGAAGGGGCAAGCTACTTTAGCTCAGAGGAACGAGAAGGATGGACATGGGGGAAGCACCAATTCAACCTCCACCAATTGATAACACCGTGAATTTCATTTCAGGAGGATCAGAGATTAGTGGAGTATCATATCAGCAGCCAAACGACATTCCAGAACGATTGTGTCAAGCCTTCAACATTCCATGACGTCTTTAGAAAAAAATGTTTACAAACCTAATAATGGAGTTTCCAGACGACATCAACTCTGGTAGCATGAACCCTCATCATGACGCCTTAGTAATCTCTCTACAGGTGGCAAATTCATGATCAAACGAGTTCTGATAGATACAGGATCCTCAGCCAACATCATCTTTACAACAGCCTTGGCAGACATGTGAGCTGAATTAGAGAAAGTTAACAAAAGGACGACTGTGTTGATTGGATTCAGTGGTGAACAAAAATTTACTTTGGGAGAAATTAAGCCTTCCAGTCTACGCAGGGGGGAATCAACAAAATGACAACCTTCCTAGTCCTGGATTGTCCTTCAGCCTACAATCTAATTATTGAGGCCATGGATTCATGAAATGAGGGGCAGTATCGTCCACCTATCATCAAACTCTAAAGTTTCCTACAAAGTGGGGAATTCAAGAGATAAGGGGAGATAGAGTTGCTTCCAGAGGATGCTACCAGACGACAATGAAGGCAAAGGTCCATTCAGCATAGCAATTACAGAACGAACCTCATCGCAGGAGCCCACACTTCCAAATATTGAAGAATTGGATGAGTTCAAATCCATGACAAATATGCGGACCATAAAACTCAAATTGGAGCAAATCTAGATCCCAGACTACGGGAAGACTTAAGTGAATTCTTGCGAAAACAGCATGATCAGTTCGCTTGGTCGCATGAAGACATGACTGGGATTGACCCCAGCTTGATTACTCATCAACTCCATGTGGATCCAGACTACCCTCCAATCAGACAGAAAAGAAGGAAGTTTGCCCCAGAAAGAAACCAGATCATTGATGAAGAAATCCAAAAAATTGAACAAAATGGTGCCATTAAAGAAGTTCAATTCCCAGCCTGGTTAGCCAATGTGTGGTGGTGGTACGAAAGAAGAATGGAAAATGGAGAGTTTGCATCGACTTCACAGATTTGAACAAAGCCTGCCCAAAGATTCTTTCCCATTGCTCATATTGATCAAATGGTTGATGCTATAGCTGGACACGAATTGCTAAGTTTTATGGATGCGTATTTTGGGTACAATCAAATCTTATGCATCCAGACGACCAAGAGAAAACAGCTTTCATGACCAGTAGGGGCATATTCTGTTACAAGGTAATGCCCTTTGGTCTCAAAAATGCAGGTGCTACATATCAGAGAATGGTCAATAAAATGTTCTCACAGCAGATTGGAAAAACAATGGGGGTGTATGTAGACGACATGTTGGTGAAATCATCAAAATCTGATCAGCATCTGCAGCACCTGGAAGAAGCATTCAAGGTGATGAATAAGTATGGGATGAAATTGAATCCAACAAAATGTGCGTTTGGAGTTGCTTCCGGGAAATTCTTGGGATATGTCGTTACACAACGAGGGATTGAGGCAAATCCAGATCAAATCAGGTCCATACTTGAAATTCCTTCTCCAACCTGCCCAAAGGAAGTTATGCGACTTGCAGGGAGAATTGCTCTGCGTTGAACAGATTCATCTCCAAGTCGACAGACAAAAGTTTCATGTTCTTTTCAGCCATCAAAAGAAAAAAAACTTTGAATGGACTCCAGCCTGCGAACAAGCTCTAAAAGAGCTAAAGCCAGTACTTAACATCACCACCATTGTTGTCAAAACCACTCGACAATGAAAGGTTATTCCTGTATTTGGGAGTGTCAGACCAAGCAGTGAGCGCGTGTTTTGATTCGAGAGAGAGAGCGGCACCCAACTTCCAGTCTACTATGTAAGCAAAGCATTACTTGATGCGGAGTCACGATATTTGCATTTGGAGAAATTGGTACTAGCCTTGGTAATGTCTGCCAGGAAGCTACGACCATACTTTCAAGGGCATCCTATCACAGTTTACTCGGAGTACCCCTTGAGGAGCATACTACACAAGCCAGAGTTGACTGGAAGATTAACAAAATGGGCTGTCGAATTAGGAGAACACGACATCACATACCAGCCCAGAACAGCAATCAAATCTCAAGCCTTGGCTGACTTTGTAGCTGATTTCAGTCCAACTCAGAATCTCTTGGAAGGTACCGGAGTCAATTCAATCCAATCTGATTCACTTTGGAAACTTTCATTCGACGGTTCTAGCAATAAGAAAGGGTGCGGCCTTGGCATAGTGATCACTACTCCTGATGGGGACATACTACAACAAGCAATTAATGTTGGATTCCGAGTTACACAACAATGAAGCAGAATATGAAGCTTGATAGCAGGAATCAGCTTGGTCAAAGAGCTTGGGGAAGAAGAATCGAAGTGAAATCAGACTCCCATTGATAGTGAATCAGCTCCAAGGTTCATATCAGGCACGAGACCCTCAAATGTTATCCTACTTGCAGAAAGTTAAAGAAGTCCAGGCGACATTTCAGGAATTCAACATAACTCAGGTTTCAAGAAGTGAAAACACTCAGACGGACGCATTGGCTACCCTTGGGTCGACGATGCATGGGGAAAAACTACAATCAATTCCAGTAGTGTATTTAAATTGCCATCAATTTGGAAGGAGAACAAGGAGATCAACACCATCACTTCAGACGACTCGTGGATGACACCAATCATGAAATATTTGCAAGATGGACTGCTTCCCGAAGATAGAAATGAAGCAAGAAAGATTCAAAGGCAAGCAGCAAGATTCACCATATTTAATGGACAACTATTGAAAAGGTCGTTCTCTGGACCCTACTTGAAGTGCCTTACTCCTGATCAAGCACAACATGTATTATCAGAATTGCACGAAGGAGAATGCGGGAATCATTCTGGAGGACGAAGCCTTGCCTCACGCGC
Organism: Zanthoxylum bungeanum; assembly: GCA_019454045.1. Lineage (NCBI taxonomy): Eukaryota > Viridiplantae > Streptophyta > Magnoliopsida > Sapindales > Rutaceae > Zanthoxylum > Zanthoxylum bungeanum. Next base: position 8,271 of record SKCR01011804.1, on the reverse strand, counting down.
CCATTCGACTGGGTATTATTGGCCAACTATGAGAATTGATTCAGTCAATTACACGAAGAAGTGTGAAAAGTGTCAGAGATTCGCTCCTATTCCACATCTTCCACCAGAAAAGCTGAATCCTCTCCTATCCCCATGGCCGTCATGAAGTGGGGATGGATATTGTAGGGAAGCTACCAACCGCCCCTGGACAACGAGTCTACATGCTAGTCTTGACAGATTATTTTTCAAAGTGGATTGAAGCAGACTCTTTGCCAAAATACGAGATAAAGAAGTTCAAACATTTGTCTGGAAAAACATCATATGTCGTTTCGGCATCCCCAAGGAGATTGTAACAGATAATGGCTCCCAGTTTATTAGCCGACATTTTCAAGACTTTTGTAAAAATTGGGGGATCAAGTTAAGTTTTTCTACCCCACGCTTTCCACAAGCTAATGGGCAAGCCGAGTCTTCTAACAAGACACTTTTGAATACTTTGAAGAAAAGATTGGAGAAAGCGAAAGGATCATGGGCAGACGAGCTTCCTGGAGTATTGTGGTCCTACAGAACGACTATCCGTTCTTCCACTGGAGAAACTCCTTTCTCTTTGGCATTTGGAATAGAGGCAGTAATTCCTATCGAAGAAACCATTCCTTCTCTACGCTACCAGTACTCTGGAGATGAGGCAAATCAACAGTTGATGTATATGAATCTAGACACAATCGACGAAAGACGAGAAAAGGCAACCATACGACTTGCATCTCATCGACAAAGAATGGCGAGATATTTTAACAAGAATGTGAGGAGTAGAACTTTTCAAGAAGGAGATTGGGTACTACGAAAAGTTTTCCAAAATACGAAGGAAATTGGAGATGGGAAATTGGGGCCAAACTGGGAAGGTCCATATGTCATCACTAAAGTTATTGGGCACGGAGCCTACAAATTACAAACAACCGAAGGGAGGCAAATTCACAACAGTTGGAATGCAATTCACCTTAAGCGATTTTATCGGTAATTTATGCGTGCATTTATTTAAATTTGAAAGTTCAAAGTGTTTTTACTGCTTTACGTATTGTGATTCGACTTAATAACAAGACCCGTTTGAAATATTATCCCAAAATATCATTAAGTCATTAAAATTGTTTTACAAAGGCGATAAAATAAAAATTAAAATTACAAAAGAGCTTTAAATTTCTGGAGTAGCTTCTTCCTGAATGCGTTCAGCAGCAACTTCGGGTGCAGGAATATCTTGAACTTGAATAGTTGGCTCGATTTCCATTCGACTGAATTCTTCACTCTTCTTATCCATTTCTTGAACTTCAGCCGCTTCCTCGCCAACAATTACTTCTCTCTCAACCACTTTCGAGTCGACCTCATCACCTTTCTCTTCCACATCACCCTCGTTTGAAAAGGAAATTCCTGCCAATAGTTGATCATACTGTTGAATCCATTTCTCTGGCTCCCAAACTCCTGTCTTCCCATCAAGGAAATCCTTCATCAGATGACTGCGTTCTTTCATCATAGATTCAAGAGCAATCCCTTCAAGATTCTCAAGTAATTCTTCATTCTCCTTCTTCACATTCTCGAACGCATCTTTATAGCCTTCAATCGTAACCACAGAAGTCTCATTTTCCATCTGAAGTGTTGCTTTACTTCCTTCAACTCCTTCTCCAATTCAGCATTTCTTTTTTCAAGCGACTTCTTTTGGACCACTTCCTTTTTCATAGCCGCAAATGATTTTTCCATCTCTCTCTGTTTCTTAAGAGTCGATTCGACATATCGCTGCATATATAAGCTGCACTCCATTGCCTGGAAAAAAGGATTTGATTAGAATCCATTTTACAAATTACTATGAAATTTCTATTTACTTTCTTACTTGGTAATTTAAAGCCGCAGCCTTTTTCATCGACTCGACCGGGCCAATCTTGGATAGCCTCTGTTCATCCTCTTCCAGCAGAAGCTTCTTAATAAAAGGGTCAAGGCTTGATGGGTCAGAAATTGCAGTCGACCCCGATGGAATCCTGACAACTATATTATCAAAATCTTCGATTTCATCCGCCTTCCTTTTCCCCCCTTTGACAACCATTTCGGTCGACTTCCCCTTATGCTTTGGACTTCCAGTCGACGATACCAATTGTGGTTCTGAACCCTCTACTTCTGGCTCCTTTATCTTTAGCTTCCTAGCCTTTTTTCGGCTCATCAACTCATCAATTGATGCTACTTTAATTTGCCTCGACGCCATGTCCTCTGCGCATAAAATTTCTTTTGGAGTTAATGTCTTTATAAACAACACCTTTCCGTACAAAGCTCGAATCGACCGAGTACAGTAGATGACCTCCAATACGTTTTTAGAAAGTGCCAAAGGGGTAGATATACCTTCTGATTCGAAGATTTCTTTCCACTGAAAAGTTGCTCTTAATCTCTGCTCTACCAAGATTATCCTCCAATCTCTTTGTTCGACGGGAAGATCAAGAAGAGCTTTTGTATTCGACAAAATAAGAGGTGTTTTGTCGAATAAACTGTTTCGAAAAGGACCTGCATAATAAACAATCCATACATTAGTATCATACGACAATAACATTGATTAATTATCAATAAATAGAAGAAGTTGATACTCACTAAACACACTCCAGTATTCTGAAACTCGACCCATTCCAGTCGACCCAAAGATACCCTCATTTTTCGCAAAGAAATAGTCCGACTGCCAATTACCCCTATCGTTTGTTGGAAGCCCCATAACTATTTGTTCCCTCTTACGACGAAGGTACAAAGTATATCTCCCTTTTTCAGTTAGGTGCTCTTTAAGGTAGTATGAATATAAAATGTCCTTCACCTCAAACAACAACCCTTGTTCGAATGCTAAGCATTCAATCGACATTAAAATCCTCCAAGCATTCGGCATTAGTTGAGAAGGAGCAATCCCATAATGATCCAAAATTTCCCAAGCTAACCTCGGAATAGGGAATCTAAGCCCATTAGAAAACGGTACTACATAAAAACCAATCCATCCGGGAATTTTATAATCGATCCTTTCAGACGGCAAGGGCACCCTCAGTTCCATTGATCTAGGAAATCTATACTTAATCCTAATTTCTATCAGCAAACTAGCCGTCATTCGACTAGCTGGGTTCTTGGTTAGTATGTTGGTAGGCTCACTTGTGCTCACCCCTCCACTAAATTCCTCGACAGCTGCCAATGATCTAATAGGAATTGCCTGCAACGGGATTTCATGCGACAAGACGGTTACAGGTCCTTTCTCGAATAACTCTTGACGCGACCATTCCCTTAATGATTTTTCTTCTGTCGATTCACTCGATGATGATCCTACGAATGTATCGATCTGTTCTCCTAAACTTTCTAAAGAGTCTCCACTCGACATATTCTAATGAACGAGTCTACAAACAAATAATTTCTAAGATTTGGGTTCCTTAAAGATCAAATCCTACTCCTATCTCCAAACACAAATCCACCAAATAACGTATGATTCTAAAGATCAAACAACCTAATTTAGCTTAGAACAGATTGAAGCTACTCTACGAATATTCAAAGCAAATGAAGAACGCGAAGAGAGTGTAAAGAAGTACCTTGAAGCCTTGAAGTTCTCTCCCAAATCGTAAATCTTGTGAATGAAACAAATGAACCCATCAAGCCACTCTTATACTACTTCTTTTGGCGGTTCATTTCCCGCCAAAAGACTCCTCGTTATTTGCGTTAGGTTTTATTTCGTGAAGCGACACGTGGAAGATCTAGAAAATATAAAATTTTTTGATGAATTCTTACACCACTTGCTCTCAACAAAATTCTCTTCATGACTGCCTTCACCATTTGACACGACATCATTAGATATGAAGGACGCTTTCATTCAAGAAAAATTAATTGAGCAATTCCCGGTGCATGTCTTATAATCACTCGACAAATGATAATTGGGCAATTCCTGAATCAGTGTTTGGTTCAGTCGACCAAGGGACAATTCCCCTGGACTCATGTCGAGTCAAGTATACTCCTGAATCATTGTTTAGTTCAGTCGACCAAGGGACAATCCCCATTACTCATGTCGAGTCAAGTGAACTCCTGAACCACCGATTGGTTCAGTCGACAAGGGACATTCCCCTAGACTCATGTCGAGTCAAGTAAACTCCTGAACCACCGATTGGTTCAGTCGACAAGGGACATTCCCCTGGACTCATGTCGAGTCAAGTAAACTCCTGAACCACCGATTGGTTCAGTCGACAAGGGACATTCCCCTAGACTCATGTCGAGTCAAGTAAACTCCTGAACCACCGATTGGTTCAGTCGACAAGGGACATTCCCCTGGACTCATGTCGAGTCAAGTAAACTCCTGAACCACCGATTGGTTCAGTCGACAAGGGACATTCCCCTGGACTCATGTCGAGTCAACTCAAGTCAGTAAACTCCTGAACCACCGATTGGTTCAGTCGACAAGGGACATTCCCCTGGACTCATGTCGAGTCAGGTAAACTCCTGAACCACCGATTGGTTCAGTCGACAAGGGACATTCCCCTAGACTCATGTCGAGTCAAGTAAACTCCTGAACCACCGATTGGTTCAGTCGACAAGGGACATTCCCCTGGACTCATGTCGAGTCAGGTAAACTCCTGAACCACCGATTGGTTCAGTCGACAAGGGACATTCCCCAAGACTCATGTCGAGTCAAGTAAACTCCTGAACCACCGATTGGTTCAGTCGACAAGGGACATTCCCCTAGACTCATGTCGAGTCAAGTAAACTCCTGAACCACCGATTGGTTCAGTCGACAAGGGACATTCCCCTGGACTCATGTCGAGTCAAGTAAACTCCTGAACCACCGATTGGTTCAGTCGACAAGGGACATTCCCCAAGACTCATGTCGAGTCAAGTAAACTCCTGAACCACCGTTTGGTTCAGTCGACAAGGGACATTCCCCTAGACTCATGTCGAGTCAAGTAAACTCCTGAACCACCGTTTGGTTCAGTCAACAAGGGACATTCCCCTGGACTCATGTCGAGTCAAGTAAACTCCTGAACCACCGATTGGTTCAGTCGACAAGGGACATTCCCCTGGACTCATGTCGAGTCAAGTATACTCCTGAACCACCGTTTGGTTCAGTCGACAAGGGACATTCCCCTGGACTCATGTCGAGTCAAGCAAACTCCTGAACCACCGATTGGTTCAGTCGACAAGGGACATTCCCCTAGACTCATGTCGAGTCAAGTAAACTCCTGAACCACCGTTTGGTTCAGTCGACAAGGGACATTCCCCTAGACTCATGTCGAGTCAAATAAACTCCTGAACCACCATTTGGTTCAGTCGACAAGGGACATTCCCCTGGACTCATGTCGAGTCAAGCAAACTCCTGAACCACCGATTGTTTCAGTCGACAAGGGACATTCCCCTAGACTCATGTCGAGTCAAATAAACTCCTAAACCACCGATTGGTTCAGATTGACAAGGGACATTCCCCTAGACTCAAGTCGAGTCAAGTTGGACTCCTGAACCTGCATTTGTTTCAGTCGACATACATTCCCCATGACTCTACTCGAGTCAAGATTAGACTCCTGAACCCGCATTTGGTTCAGTCGACAAAGGGACATTCCCCTGGACTCATGTCGAGTCAGGTTGGACTCCTGAACCCGCATTTGGTTCAGTCGACAAAGGGACATTCCCCATGACTCTTGCCGAGTCAAGTGGGACTCCTAAACATATATTCGGTTCAGTTGACCAGAGAATGTTCCCCATTACTTATGTCGAGTCAAATGTATCCATGGATCTTCAAACTCATCAGACGACCAAGAACCAATTACCATAAGTCAAGTCAAATCAGAAGGACTAAGACTTCGATACATTCTTGTTACGTGCTTTTGTGATTAGTATCATTTGACATAAACGTCTATACTCTCTAAGACAAAACTTCTTTGACTTAGAGAGTAAGGGACAAACTGTAAGAGCCAAATTTGGTCTAAGGGTAAAACTGTCTTTCACCTTAAGCCCATTATAGGCCCGAAACCAAAGCCCAAAGAATTATGTATTTGATTACAATTAAAATCATAAAGCATGGCACTCCACTTAAACTAACTCTGGCACTAATCCCCACCACTCCACTTAACCTAACTCTAGCACTAATCCCCACCACTCCGCTCAACCTAACTCTAGCACAATCCCCACCACTCCACTTAACCTAACTCTAGCACTAATCCTCACTTACTCCAAAACATTACCACCAAACCTCAGATCATGTTTATCTATAAATATGAGAAGAATACGGGAAGAAGGCATTCAAGTCTCATTTCTCTCACCCTAACACTTCATGCTCTTAATCCTTGATCCCTTCATATATTACAGAGCCCTCACGGCCAAACAAAGGAAGTATAGGTAATATTCAACCTTGCTTTCCCACTTTACAAATTATTTCATGCCACTGACTTGGGCGTCGGAGTATACCCGGTATCCACCACACCGGTGGTAGCCTACTCTCGTCTACTCTACTTTGTTTTTTGCAGGATTGCTAGTGCCCAACTTACAAATTCTGATTGAGGACCCTTGGCAAATTCCGGAGTCCACAATTCTAGGTTCATTTTCCTCACCATTTTCACATTGATCTAATTCTTTATCAATTGATCACTGCCTTTAACAGTATCAATCGTTCTTTTGAGATACGTTGTTCTTTGTCTTTCCTTACAAGGAAATATCTCTTCAAAGAATGTCGCATTCATGACTCAATTATCATGTTTGGATTGATGTCAGGAATTTCAGACTTATGTGCCAAGAATCGATATGCACTATTATTTTAAGCATATCCAATGAATATTTAATCAACAGTCTTGGGTCATATCCTAACCTTCTTAGATTTAGGAACCATCACTTTGGTGAGATACCCCCACATATTTTGATATTTGTAGGAAGGTACGTGACCCTTCCACAATTTATACAATGTCTTGTCCAATCTTCTGTGTGGTAGCTTGTTCAGAACGTAGTTGGCGGCAATCAAGGCTTCCCCCCACAAGTTATAGGTAAACCAGAGCTTGTCAACGAGGCATTTATTATTTCCTTCAACGTTCGGTTTTTGAGTTCAACAATCCTATTTTGTTGAGGCGAATAAGGAGCAGTAGTTTCATGAATAATTCCATGATTGGAATAATATTCACCAAATGGTGACACATATTCACCTCATTTATCACTCCTGATTCTTTTGATTTCTTGCCAAGTTGATTTTCAACTTCGTTCTTATAGTGTATGCAGCTCTCAACGGCTTCATCTTTGCTCCTCAGCAAGTACACATAACAGAATCTTGTGATATTATCAATAAAAATGACAAAGTACTTTTTACGTCCTCTTGTTTGTACAATATTCATATCACACACATCAGAGTGTACAAGTTACAAGGGTTCAGAACTTCGTTCTATGGAATGAAATGATGTTCTATGCATTTTTGCTTCAACACACGACTCACATTTATGTTGGTTATCAATTGTAAATTTAGGTATAAGGTCCATGTTAATTAATTTATGTATTGCATCATAATTAACATGTCCTAACCTCTCATGTCATACATTTTGCGACTCAATAATATAAGCGGAAGATGTAGCTTTATTATTAGCACTGTGTCGATTGACAGTCATTATATTGAACTTGAAAAGGCCCTTAATGAGATACATTTTTTCTACATAGACATAATTCTTGGTTAATACAAACTTATCAGAAATAAAAAGTAGCTTAAAACCATTCTTGTTAAGGAGTGAACCTGAAATCAAGTTCTTCTGAATATCAGGAACATGCAAGCTATTTTTCAATGTAAGCTCTTTCCTAGATGTCATCTTCAGAATCACTGTGTCTTGTCCAATCACTCTATAGGTAGAAGAGTTTCCCATTATCAGATGATCCCATCCATCGACCTTCTGATACGAGGAAAATATCTTGCTATCAGCACATATATGACGAGTAGCCCCAATGTCTACCCATCATTCTCTCAGATTTCCAACCAAGTTGGCTTCTGTTACAACTGCTAAGAGGTTCATTTCTGAGATCTCATCAGTTAGCTGCTCATCCTCAGTGACATATGCCTCATTTTTCTTTTTCTTACCTTTGTCATGAAACCTATTGTTTCTGCAGTCATTTGCCATGTGACCACTTTTCCCACATGTGTAGCACTTCCCCTTGAACTTTTTTTTTTGCTTAGGAAGAATCAGCTCCACTGTTCTTTCTCTTTTTGCTACTTTTTCCACCTTCGACGATGTTGGCTTTAGACTCCATAGTCTTGTAGCTAGCCTTCTCGGACTTTCTGTTGTCCTCTTCGATCCT